>JACXSJ010001288.1:0-101681 GCA_014851325.1 Pentalonia nigronervosa | reverse complement strand
GTACCTATAGTCGTAGAATATAAAGAGAACATTTAATCGAATATCAGATATATCCGTCGCAAACAGTGGTTAGGACGTTCCTACTTAGTAATAATAGTGAAAATAATAACATAGTTTGAACTATAATAACAATGTCGAACGACGTGATTTAATGATTTGATATCAAATAACAGCGTACAAGTCCGTCGTTATATAATATGATATTATATCATCATCGTGTAAGCCCCACGGAGAAGACAATTTGTGTTTGTCGACACAGTTGTAGTCGCAGTTTACTCTGTACGTAGGAAAATATGTGTGCTATTTATTCGTCGTCAATATAAAAGCACATCTGACAAAACGGGCAAAGAGCACATATTGTGTTTTTCTTTCCACCCTAACTATATTATATTTACGCCCTATTCAGTGCTCATAAAATCTAGGGTGGCTCTGCTCCTATTGTAGTCTCCTCCCACCATTGTGAATCATTCTCCCCAACAATCGTACGCTATTTCATCTTCTCACAAACGAGAAGAATATTATCAACATCGAGAACGTCAGAAAAACGGAATTCTTTTTCATCGACAAACGCACCCGAATGTGTGCATTGCACGTGCACATATTATACCTATCTAATAATATCTATTACACAAACAATCTAATCTGCACACGATTTCTGCACGTCGGTCGTATGAATTTTCAGAAACACGCGTGGCCTGAAAATCGTACACTTATAATAGTCCACCTTTGAAATATATTTTAATATTATATAACACATAATTAGAGAAAGGACTTTCATGCATTTGCATATTTTTTCTGGTTAACTTTATCGTCAGTGTTGAGCATAATAAACCTTATCTGGATAAATTTAAAAATATTTATATGATGTGCCATCTTATAGATAGATAATCGCGTCATCTTTACTAAATCATCTAAACAAATAAATTCTTATTCTAATATTTGACAATTTTTTTTTATTTTACGGGTAAATTTTATATAGGTATATAATAAGGTTAAAAATATTGTATTGATTTTTGTATAATTATAAATCACTATGAAATATAAAAGAAAATATCTTTTTATTTATCTTGATAAATTTAAATTATCTTTGCTCAACACTGTCTATCATGTGCTTAGTAGGTTAGTGTATTTCTCAAAGTTTGTGATCCAATACTCAAAGTTTTTAGTGTATATTATGATATTTTTGGATTTAAAGTAGAAGCATATTTAAGATTTTAGTGACTCATATAAATTGAATAAAGTAAAATATTTAAAATTAATTAAACTTAAACAATGTAATTTTAGAGCATGTACTTTTTTTAGCACATATTTAACTAATGTATTAACTTAATTAAATAATAATATAGTATTAATAGAATATTTAAAGAAAACTTGTAATTTTTTTTATGGTATATTTTTAATATTTTGATGTATAAATGCATTATTTTTAATGATTTTTTAGTGCATAAAAGTCCTTGCTCTACACAATATTATATTATGCACGTCAAGCGTGTATTTGGCTAAAACACATGTGAATAAACGCGACATTATTATTGTTCATTTGCAGTGTTTCTTCTATATACGAAACAATTATAATTACAACAATATTATTGATTCCGGTTTTGAGACAAAATAGGTATAGTATAGAATATAGGTTAATTGGAAATAATTGCGAAACGCGTAAATTGATTTTGAAATAATCAAATAAGATTTTAAGCATAATATTTTAAATATAATTCCTGCGTAAGTACATTTTCGTGTGATATATAACAATGCATATTACCTATTTTTTTTTACCAATTAATTTTCATTAAATTAATGATTTATAATCATAAATTTTTTTTAATTTATATAATATTAGAGCGTTAACAAAACAATAGCAAGTTTATAACGTCATTATATTTGAATATTCGTTATGTATTATGCGCGTAGGTTTAGGTTTTGGATGACAAATTTTATATTGCATATTATTTTTATAGAGTAACTTAAATATTAATCCCATATGACAACAAAAAATAACTACCATTTATTATTAAATTATTTTTCGTCATCAGAGCGTATAAATATGTAATAGTAATTGATATGGCATAAAACATGCAATGTCCAATTTAAACATTTGTTGTAATTTATTAGCAGCACACTAACGTTATGTAGTATCTAACGAGTATTTTTTTATAATAATTTGTGAGCCGCAGTCGGCAAATCACCCGAACGTGTATTATACTCGTTGTTTATACAACTTATAAAAGATTAAAAAATAAGTCTTATTTTAAGTATGTTTTGACACCAAATAAGTGGTTTATATTATATAGTAAAACCTCTCCTAAACCTCTGAATAGCGGACGTCTTCGGAGAACAAACTACAAATTTTCTACAAACTAGACCCTCTAAATAGAGGATAAATAGCGAATACAATTTCAGTGACCGAAAATGTCCGCTATTTAAAGGCTTCACTGTAAAAGTGTACACGTGTATAAATCCAAATACTATTTTACTACAATTTTTTTATAAGTTTTAAACTTATAAAAACTTGCAAACTTTATAATAACGTTAATATGGCAAAAACGATTGCAGTTTGTAAACGTTATTAAAACGAAAAACGATGATCAAAAGTTATTAAATACCACAAAACACAACGATTGACAAAATACTATATCATTAAACAAAACATAACGCAAGATGTAATACATATAGAATATCGTTACACGAAAAATAACGCAAAACCAAATAATTTGAAGTCCATTTACTTAAAATTTATGATATTGGTTTCGTAGAAACATGATTTGGCAATCAATCTTATTATCTTAGCGATCAATCCAAGAATTTGTTATATTCCGTATCTGGGCCATTCCCCGTATTTGATAGTATTTTAAACGATAAACAATAAACGCAAAAGTTGTATAACGTTTTAATTCTAAATAACGTTAAACGCAAAAGTTATGTTGTATTTAAAATTTCTAGCAAAATGGTTTTTGGAAAAAACTGGGATTTTCCGGAAAATATGAAAATATTAAAAAAAAGACAAATAAAACAACTTTAAACAATCAAAAAAGTAATGGAAATACTAGAAACTAATTAACAGTAATACATAAATTCTATCACGGTGGATGAATCTTTCGAATTATATATTTTCAGGTTATATTGAAATATAATATTAAAACCTTTAATTATTAATTACCATAATTGATAATATTGGACCATGTGTAAATATACCTATCATATATGATATATGTAAATTTTACTAATATTACTTTATTTTTAGTAAATTATATTTTAAACATTTTTTTTTTAACAAAAGACTTCGTCATGATACCAGCCGCACGTCAAATATATTAGAATAACCATAGAAAGATCAAATTTTCCAAATAAATATAAAATCGGGTTTTTTTATCAAATTTTTAGAAAATATTAGTTTTGCATGAAATGTTGTGAAGAGGTTTTTTATAGGTAATATACAGTTTTACTGCAATTAAGATTCTATACGTTTTTATGCAAACGCTATAATTTTTGATTTAAACTCGAAAAACAGAATGACTATCCTCATTAGTAACTTTTCAACCCTTTTGCGGTACGTAAAGAGGATGAACTATATAATCACCAAATTTAGCCTAAATTATTTTCTTACAGTAATGAACGAGCATGGATGGGAGGTGCTCGATAAAAAGTCTGAAAGCTTAAGGACCGCCCAAATAAATGTATATATATATATATATATATATGTATGTAAATCTATCCATTATCTGTTGATTGCGGATTCGTTCTGAAATCAAAATATTTATTATATTGTACACGGGTTGGACGCGTTGTGATGTGCATACATAACATATTATATGATAATACTATTATAATAATAACACTACAAACACAGCATAATATCGCAATGTATATATTATTCGAACGACGATGCGATTCTATACAGCAGGGACGCCGAGTAAAATATTATTATATTATTATACGAAAGGAAAATATACACTTCAGTTACCAGCTGCTGCTGCTTCTGCTGGTTACCTGCTACCGGGTATTTGACGTAAAATTATGTATTTCGAAATAATATTATTATTACGATCGTGTACGCCTTACCTCTATATTATTATACACCGTTGCAGTGCGCCTTTGAAATAACGTAATAATAATAATAATAATAATAATTATCCATACGCGCACAAATATTATTCGATGTCATATCGTAGAGATATAGTAAAGGAATTGTATAATATTTATATACAGCACCTATATATAATATTATTTGTTAGAATATATTCTGTTTAAGAAAAAATATACCTCAATAGTGGTTCGACTGGTAAAAATGTTAAGCTATTAGATAGGTGTTAACTGCAGTCGAAAGCGTCGTATATTATAAGAAGGTGCTGCTGTTTAAATGTAATAAAAAAATTATTAAACATTTTTTGGAAAATATAAGAAATAAAAGGGAAGCAAGCGGGCAAGCAAGATAATAAAATAAATTATTACAAAAAATCATTTAGTCGAAAACGCATAGATTATTTAAGTCAAAAATATTACGATTCAAATTGCCATTACATAAACTCATATTCTCTTCGATTGGGAATCTTAGAATTACGTGTATAAAAAAAAACAAATTAATTAATAGTTTTTTAATTAATAGTTTAAACGTAAGGAAATAATATATATATAAAGAATGTGGAACAGTGTGAAAAAATGATTTGGAATGTGACATTATTGATTTTCTCGTATTTACTTTAAGCTATTCTATTTAAACGCAGTTGTATTATTTATTAGTATATGTATTTGTAATTTATTTTATATGATGTAACTGTTTACCTTTATCATAAGCATTGCGCTTAAAATAGGTAGATATAACGTTATTGTCAATACTCTAATATTTTGTAAATTATTTTATTACGTTTTTACAATAAAAATCTTTTGAAAAAATAAAAATAAATTATACACGGCACTGCGGTGATTCGCATCATGCGCGAAGTACAGACTATTGACATTTCGTTGGATGTTTAATATAATGTAATAAATTTAATCGAATTGTTATCATAATAATAATAATAATAATAATTATAGGGCCCGGATTTAAATTCTCTAAAAACCTTAGAAATATACCCTTTAAAATAATTTTAAAGCATTAATAAAACAGAATACAATAAAACAACATTTCTAACATTAATTTTAATTAATTTCAATATTTTTGAATCTGAATTTTTTTTAAATCTGAAAAACAATATACAAAATATTTAAAAAAAATACATTATGTGTTTAATAATAAAATAAATTGGTATATGAAACACTTAGGTATTCATAAAATACAGAAATATGCTGTACGATACAATCAATCATATACCTTTCTCTCTAACCTGTACGTAATACAATATACCAATACAATGACAAAATATGCAAAATAAAACTTTGTATTCCGGATCTATTGACTATAATTCAAACTTGTATAGCTTATATTTATATCCACTTTTTAGACTGTTCAAAAAAAAAACCATATAAATCCGGGCCCTTAATAATATTATAATCGTGTAGGTTCAGTTTCAATACGGTTATCGTCGAAATATTATTTTGTCCGCGGTGGCTGTTTCAGTATTAAAACATACTGTTATTATTATTATTATTATTAAACACGTACACGTTCATCGTCATCATCATCTTGTCCGCGGCGATCCCTTCACGCGCAACGAAACGGACATTTATATTATATATGATATGTACTCCAATACTTCAATACTCGTTATGTGCACGTAGGGGTATATATATAGTTATGTATATAATATTAAGTTCATATTATGATCCAAATGTATATATACAGAGCGATACATTTGCCGAGCGTGATGATCACTACCTTTCGTTCTTTGATAGGTTAGATTCAGATTCAAAATTTGATTTTTATTATTTTTAAACAAATCTAAATTATTAAAAATTATTTTGTAATTATTTTCAAATTCTTAAGAATTTTCGTAGCACTGAAGGTGTGTGTCCTGTGGAGATATAAATAAGAACCTTCCGTTTCTACTGTTTTAAATAGTTTAACCGATGTTTTTTACTGATAATGTCGAATTTAAAACTGGAACGATAATAGTTTTTGAGTCATTTAACTTTGTATGTGAAGCGGAGCGACGAGGCTTGCAAACATTATGATTATAACGTGGTTATACGTATATGACAATAAAAAACAATTGAAATTTGTAAACTTAATTAAAACGGAAAACAAAATTATTAAATATCACACAAGAAAACATAACTAATAATTAAAAATTAATTTACTTAAAAGTTATTAAATTGTATTCGTAGATATTTTTATTCCGAGTGGTTTATTTTTATCTACTAGCAATCAATCCAAGAATTTGTTATATTCCGTTTCCTGGCCATTACCCATATAAGATATTGTTTTTAAGAATAAATGATAAACACAAAAATTGTACAACGTCTTGCTTCTAAATAACGATAATCGCAAAAATTGTTTAACGTTTAGATTATATAAATAACGTAAAATTAATTTTTTACAAATTCAAGCCACCTGGTATTAAGGATAATAATAAGTCCATTATGATAATGATAATTTAGAAGATATATTGGCTAAAGTGATTTAAACGCGTTTGAATGATTAATATCGATGATATATCTACATTAATAATTTTTAAAAATAAAGTATAATAAATGCTAGATCCATTATTACGTCTATTTTATATTGTTTTAAATCGTTTTTTAGAACTATTTTCTGCTAGATAATTCAAAGCAAAAAAAAGGATTCTCATTTGGAAAACTGAAGGCCACTGTATCATCCAAAGGACACAATCCTCTTGAGTAGCGCAAAAAACTTCAAGAATTCAAAAAAAGGGCTTTGAGTACAATATATATATACTTTAAAAATTCCGAAAATCAAAATTTGAATAAATTCGTCGTAAAAGAAAAAAACGGGGGACGAGCATTCTCGGCGAATCACCCTGTATGTATACAACACTAATATTATATTAAGCAGTGACATCAGCCTCGGTATACGACCATGTGTAGTTACGCGTACTATACTTATTAATATTATTATTTATACACACGCGGCGGTAACGGCTGTATACCTATATACCTATACAGTGGTATATAACACGACCAGTCTGACGGTCAGTCCGCCGGTCGGGCCCGATCATCTTTCATCGTTTTCACATACACGCATGCCACCGGAAGCCCGACGTGGCCGTAATTATTATTACAATCGCATTAAAAAAACGTTCAACTCGTATTACGCATTCACGCACGCACGCACGCTCGCTCTCTCATATACTATATGGTCATATGTTATTATTATTATTATTATTATGAATGTGAGTATATAAACGTATGTCGGTTATACGACCGGACAGACGCCGTCGCGACAGGAGAATATAATGGGTGGCTAGTGTATATATGCGTTTTCGTGTAATTTAGACGACGACGACCTCCTACGTATAATATTGTGGAACCCCCATAGGCATTTTCGGATTATCAGATCGGCCGCCACCGAGCGGAACGATAGTTCTCTGAAAAATGCGTGCGAAAATCGTGATAGCGGTATCTAACCCAACCTTTTTTTTTTTTTTTACTTTGTAGCATCACTTTCTAGGGATTGAATTGTTTGCACAATTTCTTAGTCCCAGTGCATCATTATTTATTAACAATAATATTCCAGCATTGATTGCCCCTCAGACGCCCGTCACTACTTTCCTTAGCGATAGCTAGTTTATTTAATATGTAATGGCATCGTTAGGGTGCACAAAGTGTAGTACAACAGCGGAGGACGAAACAGGCTACAACCGAACCGGACAGATCTCACAGGACGGGACAGGCCTGTACTTAACCTAACTGAACCTAACCGCGGTCAATTTTTCTACAAGGATATCATATAATAATATTATATCCATTAATTACGTATTATCATTATTCATGGCTAGAGTTTATTGCGGTAATTATTTTTGAAAAAAAAAAATGTCCAGAAAACTCGAGAGGTAGAATTTAAGCTGTAACGGAATGAAACGATCTTCTCACGCAACGGCTCATTTGAACTGCACCTCCTTTGCAATTATTTATTATATATTATGTCTGCTTATATTTTCTTCAAATAAATAAAAAAAAAAAGTTATTTTCGCCGCATTTTTATTTCGCCAATTGAAACTTATGAATGAATCTAAGTACAGGGTGGTTCTTTAATCATGCTCACCCCTGTTTTCCAATTTAATATAGTACATTTATTCAGGTTCTGACTTTTAGAATTTTCAGCGGCGATAACGATTTGCGTCAAGTGTCGTACAACGGCTGGCCACGACGATGATAATATTATTATTGTCATTCGAAAGCCGCTGACGGGTTAGCCGACGTTATAAAGACGATCGGAAACGTCCAGCCATTGCATGACGGTTTCTCACGGATGTCCGAGTCCAACCCGTACATCATTATCTATAATTGGCGAACAGCGATACGAAATTTGCTGTATGCAGCGGTGTCAGGACTCGTCTAGATAATTATTATCTAGAATTCAGAAGTTCCCAAACTGTGGGAAGGTTGAACTGTCACGTTAAATTTTTAAATAAATTAATTAAATTAATACATTTTTTTTTTCAAGATCTCGCGAAGAAGTCACGTATTATTTGGGCGAGCAAAACGATTAGGTAAGCACGTAAAATTCTTACGTGATGAGAATTTTATTTTGAAACTTATGTACTTGGCAGATATATCAAATATTTTTAAAATAAAAGGAACTTAATTTATATTTGTAAAGAATAGTTGGAGATATATTTTTTAGTTCACGACCAAAATTCAAACATTTATGAAAAAAGCTTATGTTGTGAAAAAATAATACTAAATACAATTTTTGATATATTTTTTACAAATTTTTTTTTTTACTAACTTTATAAATAATTATGAAAATCTTTTGATCAAAATTTAAAAACAAAATATTTATCTATATATTTTTTATTTTTGTTGTGAGTAAATGATAACTGATCAACAAGCAAAAAAAAAAATCATAGGATATAGATTATGTGAGTCGCAAAATTTAAAAAATGTATAAATGAGTCGTACCATAAAAAGTTTGGGAAACTCTGATCTAGATAATTATTATTTAATTATCTTTTATCGTTTATCCAGATAGATTCACAAAATATATTTTTTTGTAAAAATTTTCCAAATTTGTTCGAAAATTTATGAATTTTATTCTCTTTGCCTCGTACACGTCCTTATTTCTTGTAATATTATTGCTTTAGTTGTTCCTAATTTCATAGTTTTTTGAAGTTAATGTTTAGTTATAATTACTACTTACTTATTAACCTACCTACCTATAGATATAGGTATACCTATTTACCTACCTACTTACTTGTTAACAACATGTGATGAGTTCAGACGAAAACAACCGTATTATACAGACACAATGTACATTAAGGTTTTTTGAAATCATTAAGTTTAAATTTATTTTTATATACATACTTAATTATACAATGTTAGGACTCGTCTATATATTTATTTATCTGTCCAGTGAGAGAACGCACCGCGGACCGATGAAAATTGGTTCCTCTGTGCATTCCCACGCGGCACTCTGTCGTAGGGGGGACTTGTTTCGATAGCTGGTTGACGCGGGTGGATGTGCAGAATCGGCTCGTTCTCTCGTTGGACAGAGTATACAATCTGATATGAGTCTAATATAAATTCACCGTTTACTTTACCATTAGCCAGAATGTGTATTTATGTCAGGGCTTGCATTTGAAATTGAAATTTCGTTTTACATTATTTACAATCGAAACGTTATTTAGAAGTAAAACGTTATACAAATTTTGCGTTTATTGTTTATCGTTTAAAATAATATCTAATGATATTCTATAAATTACGTTTTACGTTATGTTTTGTTTAATGATATTATATTATATTATACATTTTGTTAATCGTTACCTATGTTTTATCTTGTGTTATTTGATTATTTTTGTTTACAGTTTTCTGTTTTAATTACGTTTATACAATTGCAATCGTTTTTTTGTCATATATAATGCTATAATCATAAAGTTACTTTAACGTTTGCAAACCCTGATTTATGTGTCAAGAAAATTTTTCGATTATTATCTCTCTTTCAAAAAAAATAAAGGGGGGGTTTCATCAGTAGTTGGCCTTTTCATCGACGATATTGTTATTATTTGGGCTTTAATATCATGCCATAGGTACTCCTGACTAAACGAGTGCTGCCGCCGCCGGACAGAATGAAATTCGAACAAATGCATACCACCTATATTATACCGCGGTATAAAGAGTTATGGGTGCTGCACGACCGCGCTATCCAACTTGCGCACGTCCTCAATACATTATATTCCTCTGCCGCCATTATATTATTTAGTTATATTATATGTATTATGTACGGCAATAATAATTATCGCCGCCGCCAAAGGCAATGTGTCGTGTCGCTACAGTACGCGTTCCGTCCAGGATCCGCTTGACCAATTACAATTAGTTATAGTGTTTAAATTGTGTGCGGACGAACCAAAAAAAAAAAAAACGTATATGCCTATGTATTATACAAGGCGATTCAAAATTTGTGTTACGGCTATTTTATCACGTATAAATATTCAAAATACAGAAAAATGCACGATACGAAAGTATACAAAACTCAAATGGAGGAACCTATACTTTTTGCAAACACAATAATGTGAAGACATTTTTTAATACATACAGTGCTCGAACGATATAAATTTATAAGTATGTATAAATATTATAATTTAATTCATATAGATTTTAAAAACTTAAATCTAGGTATATAATTATCTAGATAATTTATCTTGTCTCATTTTATCTGTTATCTTAACTAGACAAATTTTCATCGAATTATTCGTTATCTTATAATTATAGTTAATAATTTTTAAGTTATTTGTGCACAACAACACTACACCCTGTATAATATAATATAATATGTTATATACGTTCGACGCGATGGGAAAGGACGCGCGCGGAGAGAAATGTCCGCGTTTTTGTTTGTGTGTGCGCTCGCGAGTTTTTCTCAGTCATCGTCCTCGCGCCGCCGTGGCGTTGGTATATACGTTGGTCGTTGGTATTATGGTGTACATAATATATATATATATATATATATTGTATACATTCAGCAGCCGCCGTCTAGTCGGCGGAAAGAAAGGAAAGAAGAAAGAGTGGAAAAAAAATCCTCCTTGACGACGATAACGACGACGACGACGACGAAGACTACCAACGGTCGACGGATGAAGCTATAATACTGCCCGATGCGGATGAAATATAATATTATTCTATTGCTCGACACACCACCGAGACGATACGGACCGCAAACAATAATCGTCGACGTCCGACGATCGGCACGGCAAACGATATTTTTTTATAATATATAATAATAATATTTCGGTATATACAGGATGATTCGCCGAGCACGCCCCTTTTTTGTTTTACATTTTTTAACAGATATTTTTTTTGAAAATTTTGGCGTATCAAAATTGAAAATCGAACAAACGGTTATTAAGTTATTTAATGTGTTGTGTATTAAGGATAATACCGTGCGATAATAGGTTTGGAAGATTTGGGGGGGGGCTTTAGTGATTTGGACAATTTTAGTAATTAATATTATCTATCAGCATTAATGATTTTTAAAAATGGTCAAGAGTAGAAGATCCAATATTACATATTATATTTTATAATTTTTCAAAAATCATTTTTAAGGACTATTATGCTTGGCACTAGCATTTTAATAACTGAAAAACTACTGGTTCAAATTTTGAATTATAGGTTCCCGTAAAAATTTCAAAAAAACTATACACTGAATAATTTTAAATACAAAGAGGGGGAGGAGTTGTTGTTCGGAAAACAAAAGTTTACATCATCGCACAGAATACACATTAAATAGTACGAAAAATCCAAGAATTTGATTAAATTTGTTACTAAACGTGCAAAAATTGGGGGTGAGCGTGCTCGGCGAATCATCCTGTATATTGGGTATATTATATAATATTACACAGTATACGGATACAATACCATAATAATAATATGATATATATTACATTGTTACCGTCCGTTTGTGCAGTATATTGTTGCCAGGTGCAGCGGGCGAATGCGTTGAGACTCGGCCCTGGTCCGTCGCACCTCGCGACTTCCTTACACCGCCGGTCACTCGCGCTATACCACGCGTATACCATCGAAACCAATTTGTTTTTTTTTTTTTTGTTTTCGTAACATATTTTTATTCTTTTATTTTACGACCGCCGCCGCTCGCGTCCAAAGAAAAATAATAACAATAATCGTCACACCGAATTGCGCGTATACCTATTATATGGCTGCAGTATACGTAGGTCGTAAGTTTATATATAATATAATATTATCCATTATCCATGCGATACGCGAGGATGGAAGGGATCTTGGATGACGAAAATCGAGATGTATTTTTTTTTTTACGCGTCTAGGATCGAATTTATTTATTTTTTTGGGGGGGAAGGGGAAGGACCCCTCACATTAAATCCTCATTGATCCGTGAGGACCATTTTCCTACACGATAATATTAGTTAGTATACTTGCGATTAGAGTTTTAAAATTTCATTTGCGTGAAAAATATAAACAAAAAATTATGTGTATTATATCTAAAAGTTTAAATTTTCGTAATCATACAGCGAGACAATATTTTTAAAAGTTGGTTTATTGTATCCCAGAGTAATAATAAATGATTAATAAATAATAACCAATAGACGAGTGATTAACCGATAATATAACACCGCATTTTGTGATACATGGTTAAAGTAGTAAAAGTTATACAAGCATTTTACTCCAAAATATGTACATAAATCGTCTTGCTCAGAAACTACATAGGACATCAGAAAAAAATATTTTTTAAATCACCTGCACGTGTTAATTTATTTTAATAATAATACAATTATTTAATAAATTAAATATTTTTCAATTATTTCGCTATAAATTATTTAATAAATCATACACACATTTTAACCAAACTTGTTTTAAAAAAAACTGTTAGTAAAATGAATATTTTACTTGGAATATTATGCATATTTTAATGCGATAACAAGTGCATATAATTCCGGGCCCAAATTATTACGATTTTATAAGTACCTAACCTAACCAACGCAATGCAATATTATATTATACGCGCGCATTTTGCCAATAAATTTTAAGCAGGTAAGTGTCGTATTATAGGATTACGGAATATTGCCGTCATTCCTATATACATAATAATATAATAATATTGCAAGGAACCCGTGAATAATATAGGTGTCTGATATATACATATATATTATAAATCCTCAAAAAGTGGTTTTTTTCGTCGGGTCGGGGGTTTATATAGGACGATATGTATGGAAACGGTTGTTCGGTCAAGACTCGTTTCACCGGAAATTCGTCACGCTGTAAAAACGCCATAATATAATGCGCACTCACAAACATCACGAAATCCCAAATCAGGCAAGGGAAAAACGGACGGCGAAAACCTTTGTCGTAAGAAAGTACCTAAATATAGTGTTACCAACGAAACTATATATTATACCTAAGGCATACGATATTCTGCAAAAAAATTAAGTCATGTGTGAATTCCCGGGAATTCGGTTTTGGGGGATTTTCCGGAATACTTCCAAGACCGGATATTTATCTGGACTATTATACAGTGAAACCTTCTCGTAACAAATCCCTTATAAGACGGAGATCTCCTTACAAGGGAAAATAACAACAGTCTCGTTTAATCGGTGCTGTGCACATATAAATTAAAAATTATCCAGATAGGATAACAGATAAAATAAACTATCTAGATAAAAGCTATGATAATCCTTGTTTTTATCTAGATAAAAAACAAATATAATATATCTAATTTGTAGATTTTTAAAAGTTTTATAGATTAATCTAGATAAGATAGAAAGGTAGTGTGCGTTTTATTTTATCTAGATTAAGATAAAATGATAAATATTTGTATTCAGATAACTCTCAACACTGCGTATAACCCTTATCTTGTATGTTTTAGTCTCCCTACTTCTTCATAACAGAAAAAATCAGTTAGTACAGAGCGATTCCGTTAGAAGGAGGTTTTACTGTAAATATTTTTAAATATTTTTCATATGTTTCAATGTTTAATTATTAAAAGCTCGATAATAATCGATAAGAATCGCATATATTAGCCATTTCGTTTTAAGCGTTATTTACAATTTAAACGTTGTACAATTTTTGCAATTATCGTTATTTAAAAATAAAACGATATACAAGCTATGCATTTATCGTTTATCGTCAAGAGTAATATCTAATGCGGTGAATGGCCCGGAATATAATACATTTTTAGATTGATTGCTAAATAGCGTGGAATAAATATTTTTACGAAACCAATAATATTATAGCTTTAGTAATTAAATTGATTTTAAATTATTTCGTTTTGTGTTATTTGCTGTTCAATGATTTGTTATATATTTTGATAATCGTTATGTTTTGTGGTATTAAAAATTACAATTGTTTTTGTCATACTATAATATAACCTATTACTGTATTTTTTTGCGATCCTTGCTCCAAATATCACTATACCTAGTCCAAAACGATCAGCCATGTCTGTAAAACTCTTTTACAGTCTTTTGAAAGTTATTTAATTATTTACCGATTGTCACATCTACATGAAAGTTATTAAGAATAAAAAAAATATTTTAGTACGTTATTTAGAATTTTTAGGGCGAAAAAGCATTTTTTTTTTTCAAGGCTTATAAGTCCCAGCCCTAATCATACGTTATACCTACCTATAGGCTATGACGTATCTACAGTTTAAATTTCGTTTTCGTTCGTGTTTCATCGTAATCGAATATAACAATATATTATATTATACACGCCGTACTAACACCGAAAAGTTCAATCGATAGTCGTTTTTCATATTGTGTAGTGTTTTATTCTCCGCGTAGCTATTATATCGTAATAATAATGCATTATTATTGCGACTTCACTGCGTATATAATGTGATGTGTTGCATAATTTGTAGTATCTATCTAGCTAATGATTTTTAAAAATATACGATATTTTATGTTATATTATATAGTGGCACGTGATTTATCGCGTTTTATATTTTCTGCTACTAATAGCAATAATATCTAAAATTACCTTCGCGGATATAATATAGACGGGTAGGTACACCTATACATGGTTCGGGGCCGCTTATTTATCCGATCGCAATCAGAGTTATTTTCAAATTACATTTTTAATTTAATAACATTTGTATGCTATACTGGAATGAATAAGAATATATTATTATTACTATCCATTATATATTATTACCGTCCCGCCGTTGTGTCCGTCCGTCCAACACGATTCACCGTTACCGTGGTTACACTGATATCGTTGTTGATTTTATTAAAATACATTTTGGTCCTATAGACTTCCGCGGGTTCATGTACACTATGTGTACAGACTATTCGTAACATTATTGAAATACAAAATAAATATTTGGTCTAATACTCTCTTTGATATTATTATTATTATACAACCCGATACGATGACGTATATTATATTAATATTGTTTATTACTCTAAAAACCTAAAAAAAAAATCATTTTAAAATACGTTTTATGCTCTTTTTTTGTAGAAATATACCTTTTAATATGATAAATATGCAAGCAAAAAAAATATATATATTATATTTATTAATTTATTATTTTTAATATAAATTTTAAAAAAAATATAATAAAATAGAATAAAATACAACAACATTTTTTAATAAACTATTTCGCATTTTTTTCAATAAATATTAAAGTAATGTTTATTTAATAATACATAAAGATTTTAGTTTACTAACTATTACTGCTTGTGTAAACAAATAGAAAAAAAGGGACACAATTTACTTTATTTAAATATTTAACTATACATCTCTATAATCCATTTCAGTAAATTAAATAAACATTATTAACTATTCATTTGCGATTTGGCGTCAGAAGAATTGTTTTTATTATTTATATCGAATACGATTGCCTCTTCTTTTACAATCAATTTAAAGTAAAGTACACAATTAAACATTAAACATTACATAAGTCATATATATTTTGATGTTACGCCGCGTTATTTAATCATCCTCTAGACTATTTTATATTTTATGTAAATCCGTTTTTACATAATTCCAATGTAAAAAGACTAAAATATTGAAAACAACTAGTTGATCCGACGCCAAAGCGAATATATATGCAATAATAATACGGTCATCTGACTCCACAACAATAATTGCCAAATTCTAAATAAGGAGAGGGGACCCGTTGACAATTTCACAATCTCACCAATCTCACAATTTTACAATCTTCCTGTTCTCAGCCTAAAACTATATTATAATACATCTGCAATTGGTAGTTTATATTTTTACCAAAAAATATCGTTTGTAATTTTATTTTTATCGAACCCGCGAGTTATTTTAAAAATCGTTATATATAGCTAATCATATTTTCTATTTTATAGACATTGCAAATACGGTCAAACATCAATCAAGATCCATTTTTAATTCTTTGTTATTATTAGAAAAAACTTAATTCGGTAAGTATACATTACGATACAAAAGAAATAACAATCGTATTTACTAATAAAAATAGATGGCTTTAAGATTTAACTATTTTACCATTTCTAAGTACCACATTACTGGTAAATTTACCGATATTTATTTTAAGTAAATTCTCTATTTCTACTGAAATGTTCAGGTACTTTAAGTGCCTCTTGTAATATATTTTGCACGCCTGTCAATATTTCCAATTATTATTTATAATTCAAATTCAAATTATCGTTTCACACTTGTGACGGTGGTGCTCAATGTCTATAATTTTAAAACCCATCTATTTACGTTTTAGCATTTTCATTCGAATTCGATTATCCGCAATAGTGCATATGTATAATATTTAATTTCAACGTAGTTCTACGTTAAACCTTTGATGAGTAGGTACGGCAGCAGGACTGGATTATTTTTTCCCACAATCAAGAATCACCGGTATCGTCCCACTGGGCCTTTACTAAACTTAATCCGGACTTGCCTGCAATTGCACACGCCATTGTCGGCTACTATATCAATATACAGAGTTGGGTTAGGTTAGATAAGGTACAGGGTGATTCATCACCGAGCACCATTTTTTCATTTAATAATCGATTTTTTCAAATTCTAAGTTTTAAAATATGTACTCGAAGACCATTTTTTCAAATTCTTAATAGTCTTGTATAACTTAATGATAGAATACCGTCGTTGAATTATCACTATACCTTATTAATATATCGAAATAATGAGAAACTTAAAAGTGCTTTAATCGAAACTTGATTTACAATAATTAAACTGAGGTTTGGCTCGATGCTCTGACTTCCTGTTCGTGAGACACGATAGGGGTTCGCTCGGACACAAACTGTCCATGCAGCGAATTCCTCTAGTCGAGTCCGTTCTAAAATATGCTACCTAACATTAACGGATATATTGACATACATTATAACTAATAGAGGTTCTCAACCAGGGTTTGAAACTTTTATGATTTTTTTCGGTTTTGGTTCCAATTAGGTTCTTTGAAAAAAATAAAATTCGGTACCGATAAATACCGGTATTTAAAGATATATTTTTTTGTTCAAAAAGTAAAAAAAAAAATGAAAAAATAATTATCATACATCTTAATGGGTTAATAAAGCCACGGTATTAAGTTATCATTTTATTATTCTGTGACTGATTAGATTATAGAAATATAAAACTACAATGTTTAATATGCAAACATTATCAACTATTATTAAGTACCCCCACCTAAATATTATATAAAATAGTTAAATAAAATTGGAATCGAATAAAAATGTAAAAAGCCGAAAAATTCTATACCAAAATATATTGGTATCGATTCCGGTTCTAATACTGGTATTTTTAATTTCGGTTCCAAGCCTGTTCTCAACAGTCTTTTAGTACATTTAAAAATCCCGAAAGTCAGAATTTCAAAAATTGATTACTAAATGAAAAAATTGAGGTAGCGCATGCAGCTCGGCGAATCATCATGTATACATATATACGATTCGAAAATAGTCTTTTCTTGTAAAGCGAGGAGAGGGAAGATTATTTTCTCTTTATATATATAGAATATGGCAGCATACCATTGTCTATATAGTATAACTATATATATGTATATAATTTATATGCTATGTATTATGTGCATAATCCTATAAGTTTGTGCTGCTCTGGTGAATACTTACTTATATACGAATGCTATATGTGTTCAGTATAGGCTGTTAAGTGTTTTTCCGGCGGCTTACTCTATATTTCCCGTTTTCTCGCGGTGCTTTTCTCTCAATTGAATCGTGTATTTTTATACCTTACACACGTACCTACATCGACTATGTACTCATACGAGGATATAAGGAGTCCCACTTGATGTGGCTATAAATGAGTTAGCGGTCGACATGGCTAATGATTTCTGGAATGAGATACTTATAAGAACTTGTGTTGGTACCGAAAAGGTCTGAGCCATGTTAATTGAATAATATATTACGCACCTGTTTGTAATATTCGTCGGGTAGGTAATAAATAAGCCAAGTATCCACCCGACATATTCATAGCTAGCAGGATGAATTAATTGACAAGTACCTATATTATATCATTATCTATATGTTGTACTGGCACTCTTCGGTAACACCGATATTATTGATGATAAACCAGAAAAAGTGTGATGGTAAATTTGACGTAATATTACGTGTGTCTACATTTCACTGAAAAAAACTGACGACTATAAATGCGTATAATAAATGCAATACGTACGTTGTTGGCTGTAGCAAAAAAAAAAATGCAAAATCCCTCAAATTCTTCAGAACCATGTTGGTTTTAATAACTATCTATACATATTACATAATATATACACGATTTTGAAAATATAAAATTATTTTAATATATTATGTCATACATTGCAGCAATTGATTTGGGAGGGGGAGATGAGTATCTCGACAAATTTTTCAGATAAACTATAGCGTAACTTCATTTTTAAAAGGAAACGCACGCAGGGACGGAAAGTTGTTTAAGCTCATATACATAATATTTTTTATAAAATTAATCAACTCGAATTATCGTGTGAAATATATTATAAATATTAAGAAAACGTTCTAATATTTACAAAATGTATTCGAAATATAAAATATCCATATGTATGGCCCGAATTTATGTGCTTTAAAAACCTTAGAAATATGCATTTATGCTCTTATTTTGTAGAAATATACCCTTTAAAACAATAAATATGCGGAAAAAATTTGATTTTTGAAAAAAATTATTTTATATTTATTAATTTATTAATTTTTACATCAATTTTAAAAGAATTATCTTTATCTAGAGGTGATTATAGATATTATTAGAAAACAAATTCTTTACAAAGCAAATAGGTATATGTGGGTAAAACCAACGAACAATAATAAAACAAATGGGTATGAAACACTTAGATATTCGTAAAATACAGAAATATACAAAACACTTCAAAAACTGATAAAATATTCAAAATTATACAAAATAAAACTTTGTATTCCGGATCTATTGATTATAATTCAAACTTGTAGCTTATCTAATTACTTTTTGGACTGTTAAAAAAACATAAAAATGCATGGGCCCTATAATGATAATAATTTACAGCTATCAGATGTAGGTAAGTATACAGTATATATACACACGTTACATGACTTACGATTATGATTTTAAAAGTTGTAAGAGAATCTAAGTGAATTGTGATTTTGGTGGCGTCCATACCTACAGTAATCACAGATATATGTTATCATTGAACCGTAAAAGACATAAATAATTCTTGCATTAATTCAAGGTACATATTTTTTAAAATTCTGGGGACACTACTTTTTCAAAAGTCCCTAGAGAATACCTCCACTACTTTTTTCTCGTGTCAAGCACTGAAGCAGGTTGAACTGGCACAATTCCGCGTGATTTTAAATGCGACGTTGCCGTACCGTGTATTTTAGGTTTTACCTATAACTACTGTACTAACATGACAGCATTCTGTACGTCGCATTCGATTTATAGGTAGGTGCGTACCAGGGCATATATTTAAATAATATTTGATACTCAAAGTCCGTTTTTTTTTTGAATTCTTAAATGTTTTTGTACTACTGAGAGAGATATCGAGTCTGTGGCCGATGCAGATTTCGGCTTTCTAAATAAGAACTCCCATTTTTATTTTGTATGATCTAGCAGAAAATAGTCCTAAAAATGGTTTTAAAAAATTAAAAAATAGACGTAATAATGGATTTAGTATTTATTATACTTGGACCATTTTTAAAAACTATCAATGCATTAATATTTCTACGAAATTAATATTATAACTTTTGAAAAAATGGATTATTTCGTTTTATGTTGTTTTCGTTTAAATTCTATATGTTTCGTTTTGCGTTATGTTTTGTTTTGTGATATATTTATTGATTACCGTTTTCCGTTTTAATTTCAATTACAAATTTCAATCGTTTTCTTGTCATATCATATAATATTATAATCATAACGTTGGCAAGCCTTGGTAGGTATCTACTATATCGTAATAAACTCTTGGGAGCATTCGTATTATATACTTATAGGTATTAAGCATAGTGGAAAGTCGTATTTCATACGACAAAAAATAAACTGTGAATATCAACAATCGAGTAGTTATATTATTTAATTTTATAATACTTTTTTTATTTTTATTTTGACCCGACAGATAAAAAATGAAATATTTTCTCTGTGTATATGAATATATCATTTATATTTATTTATTTTAATCGTTTATGTCATATATACTTGAATACGAGCTCTGTGGGACATATTATCAATTTTAAATTGGAAAAATTTGTTACAGCCTGTCTTTAGCAGTGTAATTTTTATGACATTTTGTTCATGTCACGAATAACTAATCAACACGTACTTTAACGATCGTCGTTTGCGAGATTTTTTTTTTAAAGGGGTGGCCGACAAAATCAATAATTTGTTTGTGCAAAACAGTAGTTATATGGATCGATTATCCACTCGAGTTTTAAACAACGATTAGGGTTTTACAGTTTTGTCTATCATCGTTTTTTTCTAGCTGAGGGGTGCTTCAAAAGTCTTAAACACAAATTGATTTGTAAATCTATCATGTAGGTACACTTAATACTGCAGAATACTTTTTGACTTGTCTAGTAGTTCACTTAAGATTCAATAGAAAATGAAAAATTGAGCACAACAATATAGTAACATTTATGCGGTTTTTACGAATAACTGATTTCGGTTGTACCTAATTATACTAGTATACGACGATACTTTTATTTCATAAGACTTAAAATATTTATTATCTATTTAGTAAAGGTTAGGTTAGGTTAGGTTATAATAACATAACATTATAATATATCAATTATATTTAATTTTTTAATTGAGGTTAGAACACTTTAAATTTGTTATTTTTCTAACTATAAGATATAATTATGTAGTGCTATATTAAAGAAATAAGATAAAATTCAGAATGAGGTGGGAAATTCCCTTCATTTGCGTATTGCACTCTGTTCCAGTCATATAAAAAACGTATGTCAGAATTATACATAATATGTATACTGATTTTAAATATTTTAAACATTTTATTTTATTGTTGACCAGCGTTTGTTTGAAAGTGTCAAAAACAATATTGTATAGCTTGAAATGGACTTTCTAAACCAAATTTGAAAACGGATTATCGATGGTCCGTTAAATTTTGATATTAATCGTATAGGTACCAAACATTTCACTACGTTTTATTATGGACCCATTTAAAAAAAAAATATCGCTTGAATTAATATCAGTAATAATTGTTAAATTATAAAAAACAAAAAAAAAAAATGATTGTCAATCAATTTTACAGTTATTATATAATCATATAGCTCGTTATATAATAGTTAATGAACATGGATGACGTCATATCAGTGCCAATATCAAATTACGATATTATAACAATATTAATTAGACATTAATTTTTAATTAATTGCTTGTAAATCTAATTTAGCTCTGGGCCACAGCACATGTAGTATCCCAAACATTTGCAATTGTAAAATCATGATTTCGTTCCTATGGTTTTAATCAAATAGATATTTTAATTGACGGGAATTCACTCAAAACACTACCTATACCTATTTTACAAAACGATTTGAACGGATTGATAGTTATATTGTATAATTAATTACGTGTTTACCTTTGTATATTATATACTATTCAATATTTCCAGTGAACGATTTCAATTTAAATCAATCAGTTTCCAACCAAGAATGGTACAGAAACTCCAAATAGTGAAATGTCGGGAAATCGTGTTTGAAAAAAAATTAATTATTTCATTCAGCTCTAATCGTAACGATGTCTCTTAATGAAACTCTATTGGCGTTCTTTGATGTTTTAAATAAATTGAGATTTGTTATCTTTTCATACATATAAAATTCCTTAAATTGTATTTGTTTCACAATGATTTTATCTTTTTTTGGTATTTTGAACATAATATGACGGAAAATATATATCCGAATGATATTGGTTCCCCGGACGGGGTTACAAAAGGTAACACATTTTTAATATTATGTAACCACATATGCGATTCGTAGAATTTAAAAGCAATTACATTAACTTCACCTAACTGAGAATACTGTACAATTGGTAGGTAGGTAATAATAATAGGTTGGTGGTATGAAATGTATAACGCATAACGCATATCCTGTGTACTCTAATTTTAATTGAAACTTTTTTTAATAGTATTATTGTTTTCTACATCCGTAAACAATGGAAAATTTCTTATTTGACGTGCCTACTTTTAATTTGTCATATGACAGTAATTTATCATTAGTATGCTCGATTAAAAAATTCTGAAAAACCGGGGAGGGGGTGGCATATGACCCAGCTTGTCCCTACGCCGGGCACCTGTTAAATGCAATATAATATAATTATTATTTCCAATCAACAATACGTTATATTGATCTGTGGATGCAGCTCAAGTGTATTTGACATTCGTTACACCCCTTTTAACACAAAACACCGGTAAACCGAAACCAATGTCGTCAACCCTACTTCCTCGTTTATACGGCTCAAAACATAATAGTTCGACGTTTTGTTTTCAAAGAGATTAAAACGAAATTGGACAGCGCTTACCTCCGACGCCGGCGTTCGTGATGGTCACCCAAAAGTCGATGGTCTTCTCAGGTCCCAACTCCTCGTAGTCCCACTTCTTCTTGACCCGGACGGCGCCGTTCGGCTCGACGGTCACCCACGGGTTCTCGTCCCGGATCTTGAACGTCTCCTTCTCGGTCTCCTTCTCCAGCGGGAACACGCTCCGGCCCTCCTGTTCGCCGTCGGTCTCGGTGAATTCGATGCGCTTAGTGGGCCGCACGGCCCGCGTCACCCGGCGCTTGTACACCCGGTGGTCGGCCGCGTCATCGTACGCGCCAAAGTCCTGCATGAGCACATCGTCGTCGAGCACGACGAAGTTGTACTGGATCCAGACGGTGGCCGGCCGGTCGGCGACGCGGGACGGGTCGCGCAAATCGTGCGCGTCCACGGTCAGCTGACATTCGAAGTATTCGCGGGACCGGAGCACGTCGTCGGACACGAGCAGCTCGCCGGTCTGCGGGACGACGACGACCGCGCCGCTGGGAGCGGACAGCCGGTACGCCACCCGGTCGCCGTCGGCGTCCGCCGCGGACACGCGGCCCACGGCCGAGTACCGGCCCGGGCCCGCCGTCCCGTTGTCCAGGCCCAGGGCGAATCCGTCCACGTTGATTTTATACAGGGTCTGCCCGAACACGGGGCTGTTGTCGTTCTCGTCCAGCACGTCCACGTGCACGGTGGCGTACGCCTTGTCGATGCCGCTTCCGTCGGCCGCCTGCACGATCAGGTCGTACGACGGGCGCTGTTCCCTGTCCAGCGGCCGCTTGGTGACCAGATGCACGCCCCGATAGTACGATTTGTTGGTGATGTTGCCGGCGATGATGTTCTCGGCCGTCTTGAGCGCGAACGCCCCGTCGTCGTTGCCGTCCACGATCGCGTACCGTATGGGCAGCCCGGCCACGCCCTCGCCGAACGCGTGCAGCACCGGCACGCCGCGGACCCGCGTGCCCGGCGCCCGATTCTCCGACACCTTGCCATCCGGGTAGGCCGCGTCGCCGGCGAACCGCAGCATCTCGCGCTTCTCCAGCACGAACAGCTGCATGTTGTGCGTGAATGTGGCGTTCGGCGACTCCTCCAGCACCACCAGGTTGACGGGCCGCTTGACCAGCAGCCCCAGGTCGGTGGTGGTCATCAGCAGCCCGTCCTTGAGCACGGCGAAGAACTGCGAGAACCCGGTTTCCAGAAGCCGGAAGTACGCGTACTTGTTGTCGCTGGCGAACTGCTTGATCCCGTACCCGGGGTACACGTCGCTAGGCAATATCGCTATGTTGTGGTGCATGTGCGGCGACAGCTGCGTGCCGCCGTCGGTGCAACCGGCGCCCGGCGCGCGGCACACGGCGGCCAGAGCCACCGCGGCCACGGCGGCCGTCAGCAGCGCCGATGTCCTCGTCATCGACGGCCTCATCGCGGGTCCGCTCTCCGGCCCCCGCGAGTCCGTCTGTCTGTGGCGCGTCTCGGTCGCGCTCCCTCTCACTCTGTTTCTCCCTCCGGTTGTATTTATTATTGTTATTATTATAATTATATTAAAATAATAATATCAATATTCAAACGATATTTGATCTTCCGTGTACCGTTTATAGCTCGTCAGTCGGCTGCAACGCACGTCTACTCTGAAATACAATAAATCCAAACGTTAATGATAAATCGTTAAATATCTTTACAGTTTTATTCGGGTTTAAACACGTTTTATATATTATATTGTGGTATAACGCACATAGATATTATAATATAATATATTATATTTATGTAGCACACGGGGGCAACGATATTATATAATCAGTTATCAAAAAATAATAAAAATAACCATTTGGTCAAAAATATGTAGATTATGCAGTAAGTCCAAAACATTACAATTCAATACGCCATTACATATAAAAAAACTCATATTCCCCTCAATTGGGAATCTTAGAATTACATAAAAAAAAAACAAATTGATTTATGGTCATTTTCACTTATAATTTGAACGCAATATAATTTAAAGAAGGTAGATTGTTTATTGTAAACACTTTAATATTTAGTGAATTAATTTATTATGTTTTTACAATATACAATTTGAAAAAAAAAAGTATTTTGCATTTTTGTATTTTAAATATATTTTTATACATTTTCATACGCCATAGTTATACTAATTTTTATAGTTATTATAAAATAATCTGTAACCAATGGCAACCATTTAAATAAACAGAAAAATATATTCGTAAGCCAAAACTAAATTTACGGTTAAGCTATAGAAACTTACATCGAGGTTGAAAATATAAACTATGAACATTCTGCGAGTTTTGAGGAATTTATTGATAATACATAATACTTTTATTCAAAACTTGTCCACTATTGTTCGAGTTTAAAAACGACAAACACAGAAACATTCGTTTTAGGTTTCTAAACATAAGTTTAGAACCAGGGCTTGCATTTGAACACAAATTTCGATTTACCCACGTTATTTATTATCTAAATGTTGTACGACTTTTGTGTTTATCGTTTTATTGTTAAAAATAATATCTAATGCGGGGAAATGCTTCGGATACAGAATATAACAAATTGTTGGATCGTTTGCTAAGATGAAAATTAATCGCTCGGACTAAATATTTCAACGAAACCCATATTATAACTTTTTAGCAAATATATTTAAAATTATTTCGTTTTGTGTTATTTTTCGTTTAATGATATTCTCTATATATTATTTCGTCTTGCGTTATGTTTTGTTTAATGGCATATTAAATATTTTGTTAATCGCATTATGATTTGTGATTTAAAATTACTTTGGTTTACTGGTTTCCGTTTTGATTGCGTATACAAATTTCAATCGTTTTCCATCATAATATTAAACGATAAACGATTAACGTTATTAACGTTTGCGATCTTTGTTTAGAACACCTTTTATCCCCGTTGTGCCCATCCGTCCGCCCGCCCGTTTGTTCATTACCCGTGCATAGTTACGATTGTTTGCATAAAGGTTTCATAATAGATCTATTGAAAGTGAATTCATACTAGTAAATGCATCGGTACCAAAATATAAAGGTCGCCAAATTGTTTTTAAATCGTCTATGAAATAATGTAGTCTATAGCGCTGTGTCGAAACATATTTGGAAACCGGGAACTTGGTACGCTTGAAGATTGAGCTTTCATAACTTGTTCGTATACATAACCCGAGAAGTAAATCGCGATGAATCATAATATTTTGCATGATATTTTGTTTTTTACGCTGTCGCTACAGCCGCAGTGTGTGCGAGGTCGACCTCGTTGCAGATCTCGTAGTCGTCAGGAATGTGTGTGTGCAACTTAGACGCAAATACGGGCGAGAGGCAGGACATTAGCAGGCGCGGATTCAAGGGGAGACAAGTAGCGATGCCTCCTCCCCCCCCCCCACTGTAGACTCCGGTTAACTCTAAGATGTCTGTTATTGGCAGCCTATAAAGCTTGCCATTATCAGACTAGGCTGAAATTTTATTAAAGATGCACCCTCTCACCCTTGTAAATATATTCTGGATCCGCGCCTGCCTTGTCGTTAGTGATAAAAGTTTCAAAAGTTCCCCCCTCCAAAAAAGAGTTACTTTTTTTTAAAATGTATTTATTACTTTCATAAAATATGCTTCATTGAGTCGCTAGGGCTTCAGACCCCCCCCTCCTCCAAAAAAAAAAAATCTCAAACGCTATTTGCGCCTATAGTCTGTGGAATGTCATATTATGTTTGATTAAATGTAATATAATATTGCGTCTCTGACCATAACAAATGTCATACTTTCATGGAAACGTTTGACGTCATTCCAACTTTATGAGTGAACAGCGCTGGTGCATAAAATTTAATAATATGGCCATGAACACTTAGGACTGAACTACAGCACCGGAGAATAAAAAAATCATATTATGGTCATGAGTTCTAAAAGGAATAACGATAAACGTATTTCATACCGTATCTCATTTTAAGTAGGTACTGTTCGAATTAAATTTCGGATATGGTCATTGGCTTTTTTTAAAATGCTATTAAAAGGCGAATTGTCCGACGGTTCAAAGGTGCTGAATGTACTTTTCAAAAACCGTAAGGCGGGTTTTAAATATATTATCATAGCATATCATAATATGAATTATGTAGCCATATTTTTTAGATTATATTTTTATTTTATTATTTTTTTTTTTATTATAAACATTCAAAAATAGGTATACGATTGTTCCCCTCGCGCATATATTATTATGTTTTATGTCTGAAGTATGTATAGGTACAAATGTATAATATAATATATTATGATACGCGCTCGTAAAGTATTAAACAAATAACTGTATATCATTATGTACCTATATATATGTACAGCGTGTAATAGAAAGACACGAGAAATTAAATAATTTTTGTTCTAATAAATATTTTTTAATAATTTACTTTTATATAATCGACCGACAGACTTTGTATCGACAGACAATCTACAGATTGTATATTGCATAATATGCAATTTTTATTTTATTATTTAATACTGAAAATAAAAATGTTTTAAACTAATGAAAACGTCTCTGTTAAAATTCACAATAGCTAATTTGTAAATTTGATTTTTAGAATAATTTTTATGGTAAAAACATTTATTTAAGAAATTTTACAACTTTTTTTTTGAAATCTCAATATTGTTATTATAAATATATGAATTTGTATATAATTATTTATAAAATGTGTTAATACAGATAACGTAAAAGACATTGAAAGTTCAAGAAATATAAACTTTTTTCAAATAGATACCTACTTACTTGTTGAAATTTAAATCTCTTAATTAAAAATTAAAACAAATAATATAAGACATTTTGATCTTAAAAATCGTAAAAAATAAACCACTCGACTTAGTAAAAAATTTATATACAACATCAACATTTTTCAAAATTTTAAATCAGGATTAAAATGTTTTATTATCAAAATTAAAAAATTAATTATTAATGTTATACGCGTGTAGCGCAGACGTCTAGAAATCGTACTTCTATATAATTGTATTTTTTATAAAAAATATTAACTAGAATAAGAGTTATAAAATTTCGTTTATCGGACCTCTGCTCATGGGCTGTGTATAATATATTATTAGGCACAATAACATAATATAATGCACACGAATGACGACGGGACGGATTTTTTTCAAAATAATATTATGCCTATTCAGATGCGTTTAACAAGCATCCTTTACGACACGGCCATATCATTAACATATACTCGAAAAATCGAGACTCGACCTACGCTTTTTTTTTTCGGTTGTTTGTATATATTACAATACCTAATATAAAATGACAACGGTTCTTGTTTGAGGAACAGGACGCCGAGAAAGCAGCCAATAAAAAAGATAGTGAGTACCTATACCGCCGAATAGAGACGTCGGCGTGCGTCTCGTTTCGTGACGTTTACCCGAATGAATAAATGATGATAATAATTCCCATACACTATTAATACCACAGTCGTACCTCCCATGGCGAACGCTAACGCGCCGGACATGTTACCTATACGTATATACCATATAAGTACAGCGCAACATCATAATATTATTTTATATTACAATATAATATTATTATTATACGTTTCAATTTAAAATATTCAAAGAAAACCACCGGCTCGATTTCGGGACGCACGGAATCAAGGTCCGAACGATTAATTTTCCGAAATTCGTGCGTTCCGAGTTACAAACGATAAGTAAGTAGGCTTCAATACAGGAAGTCTATATCTATAGGGGCTTGCGTTTGAAATCAAAATTTCGTTTTAGGAAATTATTTACGGTCTAAACATACAATTTTTGAGTTTATCGTTAAAAATAATATCTAGGACTGGGAACTCAATGCACTTAAAAATAACTAAATATATGCATGCACTTGTGCGCATAGAAAAGTACAAATATGTTTTAAAAATGTGAACTAATTATTTTTTTTTTCTTTACTAATGTATTTTCATAAATACAAACATGCTAACGTTTTTATATATATATATATATTTTAATATTTATTAATAAAAACTGGAAATTTTAAGTCGAATAGAGATTTGAAAACACGATACAATAATACCTAGTGAAAACTTTTAAAATAAACAAACATTCAAATGTATTATTTTGTTTTTTGCTAAATTTTCAAACCGTATTACAAACTCATTATTAATCATCAAGTATATGTTCTAAAAAAAAAAAGTGAAATTAAGAAATATTTGCTCTTAAAACTACGAAATCACTAAGTATGCAAAAATCTGCATTATAAACGTTTAATATTTTTTTTGTAGTATTGAGAAATTCATTTTGAAATAACTTAGCAATAATTCTTATAGTCACAAAAAACATGCAAATGCAACAACTTCCGAGCTCTAAATTAATATCAAATGCAGAGAATTTTGTAACTCTAGAACAATACGACCAGAATTCAAAATTTATAATTTTGAGAAAAATCGATTTGAAGTTCATTTGTAAGATATTTTAAAGAGCTCTTTACCTATGCGTTTGAAACTAAAAACTTAATTACTAGCAATCATACTTTACAATATAACTTTTTTTCATTTTTAAGTACTATGAAATACTCTCTAAACCCAAAACATTGGACATAGGCCATTTACAAATTTTTAAGTAAATACGCAAGACTACCATATTTTGTCGGTAAAAAATTTCTATTTGAAAATACAAGACTGACGTATTTCTTATTACAGCTGCAATATCACAAATTATAAAATGCAATACCGCCACAACACTAAATATTGCTGTTGTCCACTCAATATACTACATAAAAATAAGTTTTTATTTAACGCAAGAACGCCGCAAATCAAAATAAGGCAGTCTTGGATTTTGGCTTCAGCGAATAACTGGAAAAATTAAAAAAACTATACTGCCATATAATGGATCTGTTGCTTTGGAAATTATTTAAAAATTGAATAATTCAATGCTGGATACATCTTTTTGGTGACAAAATTATGAATGATATTGAATGTGGTGTTCTTGCAAGCTAAAGAGTTATTTTTTTTATTATTCGAAATTAGTCATAACTCAAAATTAATAAAATTTGAATTGTGGCAGTGTTGTTCTAGAGGTGCGATATAATAAATTCTTAGATTGATCACTAAGTCACATGGAATAAATATTTCTACGAAATCAATATTATGACTTTTGAGCAAACGGATTTTAAATTATTTCGTTTTGCGATATATTTTATTTTGCGGCATTTTTATTGTTTTAATTTACAGTTTTCCATTTTAATTACGTTTACAAATTTCAATTATTTTTTATTATTTATAACGTTATAATCATATTGTTATTATATATTGTACGCAGACATCATCGCGTCACTCGTCGAATAACAATATCATATCGTCGTCCGGTGCGTTTATCGTTTTATCGTTAAAAATAATATCTAATGCGGGAATGGCTCAGGTACAGAATATAACAAATTCTTGGTTTGGTCGCTAAGATAAAAATTAATTCCGTGGACTAAATATTATATTTTGTACGAAACCAATATTATAACTTTTAAGTGAATAGATTTTAAACTATATTTTCGTTTTGTGTTATGTCTTGTTTAATAATATAGCTGTATATAAAATATTACAAATCGTTATGTTTAGTTATGTTTGTTTTTTTTTTTTTTTATGTTTATATTTATTTTTAGTCTTGTGATATTTTTAAACCGACCACTGACCGATCTCGATGAAATTTTACTCAATGCGTATGATTTGGTCCAACTCGAGAGATAGGATAGTTTTTATCTCGATTGATGATATCAATATTTTTTTATTACAAATTAAAAATGTTTATTACATGACAACGGGTTGTAATTATTTGTAAGTTCCATAAGATTCTAGCAGATGGTGGTGTAAATAAATTTAGTAAAATTATGGATTGTACAAATTCATTTATAAAAAAAACAAATCTTTAACACGGGCTACCGTCTCAATGTGTTTCATTGTTTTATTTTTTTCGTGTTTCTAATTCTGATTTCACTTATTTAAATCAGGGATCATCATCCGCCGCAGGTGGATTGTCAACCTAGGAAGCTTATAGTTGCATGTAAATTACTTGAAGTTAATCTTAACTCGACCTTTGTCTTTAGCAACGCCGAGCGGGACAGCTAGTTGTATTATAATTCTTGAGTGTATTTATTATTTTGGTGAACGTGTAACTTTTGAACAACGGGCCGTTTTCGATAAGAGTTATATTATATCAATAGATTCCTATTGAGACTTGAAGGGTATGTAAAGCTTATATTTTTTCAAACCCTATAGGTAGGTAGGTAGCTGAAGGGTAGCTAATGCGTGGATTTAGGTTTTGGCTCGTGAAAAAAGAATATTTGTTTTGTTCATTTATAGGGTATTTCCATTGGTTACCTACGTATTCAAAATTAGTAGAAATATTGCGTGATATACGTTCTTTAACAAATAAATAAATTTTTGGCACGGCCAATGCCGGGTTGCCATCGGTTACAGATAACACAATACAACTGCATACAATAAAATATAAAAATGGGTGTTGGTTTGTCCGAAGTTAATAAACTTAAAAACTACTGGACCGTTTTTGATAAAAGTTATATCAATAGATTCCTCGAGACTAGGAGCGTGTTTATATATAGTTTATTTTTTAACCCCTACGGGTAGCTAAAGGGTAGCTCACGCGTGAATTTAGTTTTCGGCTCACGAAAAAAGAACATTTTTTTTGTTTATTCATAGGGTTGCCGTTGGTAACACGTTTTTTTTTACAAATATACTTATAAAATAAGCAAATCTTTGGCACGGACAACGCCAAGCAAAACAGCTACATAATATATATTATTAAACATAGGTACCTATTGTGTATATAGTTACGCTGTACAGATGAATAATATAATCAGGGCTTGCATTTGAAATCGAAATTTCGTTTTACGTTATTTACAATCCAAACGTTAAACAATTTTTGCGTTTATTGTTTATCGTCTCAAAAATAATATCTAACGCAAGTAATGGCCCAAATACGGAATATAATAAATTCGTGGAATTGATTGCTAATTCGTGTGGAATAAATATTTCTACAAAAGCAATATTATATTTTTTAAGTAAATGGATTTTAAACGATTACGTTTTACGTTATTTTTTGCTTAATGGTATTCAATAAATTAAGTTTTGTTTAATGATATAATTAGGGTTATGAATATAAAATATTTCACATGAAATTTTCACTTTGAAACATTCACCCTTCTTAAAATGTTGAAAATTTTTTTTTTTAATTTTGTGTTTTTGTATGTTTCATAAAGTTATCACTAAATGATTATACTGATTTCATACCTGATTAGTGATTACTGATTTATCATTATTAATTATTATTATAAAAATATTTCTATAACATTTTCCACATTTAACACTTAACTAAGTAGTGGTGTTTACTGTACTTCCTACTATATAGTATTAAATTAAAATTTGTTTTTTTTTTATTATTCATCAAAAAAATTAATTTCATGAAATTTTAGAACCCTAGATATATTATAAATTGTCGTGATGTTTTGTGGTGTTTAATTATTTTTGTGTACAGATATCCGTTTTAATGACGTTTATGTATTTCGATCGTTTTTCTCATACATAACGTTGCAATATAACTTTGCAATCTCTGACAATAATATTTTATTGTTTAACAATAATTTAAAAACAATAATTAAACTCTTAAAAACGTTATTACGTCCGTAAATACCGCCCCATACATATAATATTTATAGGCATTTTGACGGTTTCGTACGGTCCAGCTGAACTCCTATAATACCGAATAGTGCTTCGAGCGATTTGAAATAATAGTACAACAAGAGTGTGTACTAACTATTGATTTTACCAATCGGCCCCTTTTACTACACCCTTCATAATTTCGATTATGCCATTCATTAAAACGTACCTATTTTTTTTAGCAGTTTAGTGTTTACTACTATTATTACTACACGTCTGTAGTTGTAGTGCGACTGCGGAGGGTAAGCGGTAAACGATAATTAATAATTTATCATTGAACTCGATTTCGAATTTCAGACGATAAGTACTAGTCCCGTCGTGCAGCAGTAGTTGTGTGTGCACCTCCTTATGTAGTATCGCCATTAATTGTATTTATTCGATTTGCTAATTATTAAAAACAAATTGCTAAGTATTAAAGAAAAAAGCGACGCGAATGAAAAATATCATGATACTAACAAAATAAACAATTTTGTACATTACGCGAAAATAGAATACCCCCGGTGGTACCACGCATAATTTTTCAATTCTTTTTTTTTCTTTTGTATAAAACACGGGCAATTCTTATTCTGCGTTCATATTATAATCTCCTATTAAGATTCTTCGTCACGCCTGCGTTTTGTCACTCGTTAATTTATTTATCGATTAAATTCTTGAAACGTCTTGTACACACGATGTCTCAGCCTGTATATTATGTGTATAATGTGCACAATACCCGAGGGGTGGTAATAGCAGTAATTCTACTAAAACCATTCGATCCATATTGCATTATGTATAAGCGGTCACGAAATAACAATACTTTATAACAATAATGCATAAAAATGTAAAATAATTTTTTTTGTAATATTTTGTGGTGTTAAATAACTATGTATCCACCGCCTAAGTGAGTTATAATTCAATGAAAAACAAAAATCAAGAACATCATATTATAGTTATAAAACTTAATTAATTTAAATTCCATTAATTAATACTTAAATGTTATTAATTTAAACTCTTTACAAAGTTCAGGGAACTAACTGTTTTTAAATATGCACATCAAAAGATTTGTTAATGTGGGTAGGTACTGGAAACGTGAGACGGATCGATGCGATAAGTTAAAATAACACAATACCATGTTTAGGTGCCTCTACCTATAATAATGCTAATTTTCAACTATGTATTTTCATTTACACTTTATTGGAATTTACGGGTCAATATGACTAAAGGACAGTAATATAAATCCCATATCAGAAGTAAATAGTATATAAATAAATTGCAAATTAAACGGTTTGATAATATATTATACATTGCTAAACTCATACAAGAAAAAACATTTATTTAACGCATAGGGGCATTAATATCACCTTAATATGGGTATTAGGCCACCCAAAATATATAGAAGGAAACGAGATGACCGACAAAGCAGCATAAAAAGATACACGACCAACAAATCATGTACAGCTTCTTGATATCTTAACCTATTCTGACTTCAAAACCCATATTAAAAATTCAATCCAAATAAAATGGCAAACCCACTGGTTGAAACAACGGACTAAACTTAGAGAAATCAAAAACTTAATTCATAATAATTGGTAAAATCCGAATCTAAGCATAAGAGAAAAAATTTTAATTAACCGTTTTTGGATAGGCCATACAAAATTAACTCACAAGTTCCTTACGGACAAAGAAACAAGAAAGAATATTAGTAAAGTTCAAATATTTAAATTTTTAATCAATCCTAATTTTAGTTTAAAATTAAGTATATTTTTGATAATAAAAATATTGTTGGCTGAAAAAGCAGTAGTGAGGAAAAAGTCGATACTCAAGGTTGAAAAAATAATTTTTAATTGATTTCTTTGTTGATAGAGTGATGGACAATTAAGAAGTAGATGATAGAAATCACAATAAGCTCCTCCACAGTTAGGCAGGAGGGCAAAATGTGCTATTGTTGAATTCCAATTTGTACGAATGGTGTGATAAGATGTTGTGCCTAGTGCGTAGTATCGTGTTTTTGGTTATGGCAAAGCGACTAATGTTTTGTGACTGTAACCGTGGTCGGGTAGGGATGATTTTAAACATTGCTCTATATCCAGAAGCATAGAACTCTGGAAGGTTATCTCATTCCAGTTTCCACAGTTTCTGGATAAATTTGCAGTATAGGGGGACCAAGTCGGTATAAAAGCACAACTAAGGGCCCAAGTGGGAATGGTTGACGGTGGAGCCAGCTAGATAACCAGCGTGCTCATTGTCACTGATACCTATGTGCCCAGGAGCCCATAGGAAGAACATGATGAAATACCTAATTTTGAAAGACAGCCAAGAGGAGCGAATTCTTAAGAAAACTGGGGAGAACATAATATTATTGTGTGTATTGTATATATTTAATTAACTTTACTATTAATTCACGTTTAGAATACGACTGTTAACTTTATATTTATAGTCAATTGCACGTTAAGCATTATGCTTTAACATCAAAAACTAATGATCTTTGTTGTTAGTGTTTTTTTAGTTCAATAAAAAAAAAAGAAAAGAAGCTGTTTAATATATTCTATCGTTTGCTGCATGTTTACATTTTCCTAATTATTCGCCGATTTCTCACATGACTGGTGTCCCGTGCATGTATCGATATAAAAGCATAGGGAGCTTAAAAGCGTGGGGTTTTCGATTGAAATGTAATAAATTATTGAGATCAAACTCAGAAATATCCAGAATTCAGATGTTAATATGAAAAACAACGTTTGAGTACACATATATAGGGATTACCCGAGGGCACAGGGTGGATATACCTAAAAGAGGGTGAAGGGTGGATATAGCTAAAAGAAAGAGGGTGCAGGGTGGATATAGCTAAAATTCATTGAAAAGTTAATTAGAAATCTAAATAGATGTAAAGACTTGCAGTCGAGAATAATTAATTGCCTTAGGTTAATATTCGTACCCACCATATATGTAGGTACATGGTGTATGTTTTTGTTATATTATTTTATGGATGATTATTATTACGCGGTACGAATTTCATTTAAAATCTCGTTTCTAAAGTAAATTATTTATATGATCTTAAAGCCCTGAACTTTCCCATTTTGTATTTTACCCTACATCGTATTATTATTATTTATGAACTCGAACATTCAAATCGTTGTTCTGCATCAGTAGGTACGCATTACTCGATTACCCTGCAACGTTATGAAAAGCGTACTTATAGATTAGTTCAACAACTAATCCGTCATGGAATAATTATTATGCAGTTTTGATAACTATAATTACAAAAATAAAAATTTAAGTAATAATTAATATTTAATATATGTAATGCTCGATGTAAAATATATAATAGTACCTTGCGTGTGTATGCTACAATAGGAGAATTTAATTTCAACAATTTTTATTTAGTCTATAGTGCAGCGGTTCCCAACTTGGGGTAAAACAGGATTTTTTGAAGGGTAAAGTTTAGACTAATTTTTTTCTTTTATGCACTATAAGCCTATTATTATAATAATAATTATTGTTTTATTATCTTCAAATAATATTTATACAGTGTACTCTGGATTATACATAATATTATGTATATTATAAATGTATATTTTGTTTTTGTTTTTTTAACTCAACTTTTTTTGGAGGGAGAGGTTTACTAATATCTAGGGTGATCTAGGGTAATCTATCTAGGTAATAGTCTCAAAAAGGTTAGGAACTACTGCTATAGTGGGATTATAAACTATAATGACGATTGCAATTTATACAAAACATCTAAGTACAGTTCTGGATTCGGCGGAAGGGTTTAAAATCATTCGCCCTGAGCGTCGAATAAATTCAGGAACCAGCGGATAATCGTTTTTTGTTTTATTTTTCGTATAAATTGGTAAATGAAAATAAAATAGAACATAAAAACTAATGACATTTTCAAAAACAGTGAAATGTAAACAGTAAAATGCATTATGAATTGTCAGTTGTCACTACACGCTATATTGTGTTTCTGAGAGAAAAAATATATGTACAGATGACATGTTGACATATCGCGTAAATTAGATATCATTTATCATTTTGGTAATTACGAAAGTAAAGGTATTGTCTCCGACCATTTGAAATTTGGAAATTCGATGGAAGACTTTTCACAAAAGAAAATTAAGAAAAATAATAATTTTAATGGGTATTTTGAGCGAATTCTCGTCGTACAGTATTGATGGAATTTTTCGAAATTTGTGAAACAATTTTTTAAAACTGTATTTGAAAATTATACGATACAAAGTTCTAAGCGTACAGAGGTAATGCACATTGTTGGCAGCAGTCGTTCCAAGAAAAATAAATCAAAATCTTAAACCATAAAAATAGTGACATTGTCATTTTTCGTACATGCTACGTACCTACTCACTCACTCTGCAAAAGTTACAGTACCTTTCTATACATAAACTATATTATGAAACCACTACGTGCGACGTGACCAAACCTACTGCTATTATAGTAAAAATAAAATAACATACCTGTGGAAAAAAATATGGTCACGTCTACCATATACTTTAATATACGTGGCGTGCATGACTTAGAGTCTTAGAAGGTGGTACGAGCAGGGGACTAAGTGCCTCGACTAAATGTTCAGATATTTTAACGTACCTACCACTTATTTTTTTTTTAAATTTAGGGCACTAGGACGGTACTTACATTATTTGGGATTTTTTAAACAAAAATTTGCTAGGTCAATATTTTTTTTCATAAAGCCCGAGTAAATATTGATTTATTCTGCTGATGCAATGGTATATACACTAATACATGATAATTATTTAAAAATTACGATAAGCAATACGTGAAGACTATAAGAATATTTGTCCTAAAAGACGATATATTATAATGATAATGTTATAAATCAAAAATATTCTCAATTGTCGAGTTTATCAAAATATAAAGATTAAAATAAAAAACGGTGCATGTATGCCTGTACTCGTGTTTCTAGTTATTATACGATTTTGGGACTGATTTTAGATAATATTTTGACAAAAAGTATACATATGTTATACTGGACTTATCGCATACATAATTAATTTGATTGAAATATTTAAAATTACCTATACTTTTTTATTGGCCGGCCCGTTTAAAAAAAAATGGCATTATATTAGGTAGGTACCTCGATTGCCAGCAAAAGTCCTCCGTGGTTATAACAGATACCTATGTATATCCAAAGACAAAATTATTTTTTGGTCATCAGAGTACCTACGCCTCTTTTATTTATTTACAACAACAACGTTGATTATAAACGTTATAGTGACATTATGATTATATTATTACAGTAGAACCTTGATTATCCGAACTAATTGGGATTGCGCCTAGTTCGGATACGCGAAAGTTCGGATATTGAAAATTGTTTTAATTTATACATTGTATGTACACGTAAATGTACATCTTGATATATATTTAACTCGTATTATTATAATCCTACAAATAACAAAAAAAATCATACAAGTTTTATTATTATATATATAAATGTATTTAAATTACATTATTTAGAATTTATTATTAAATTATTTAAGAACATATAGTTACATTTATTAATTACATAGGAAAATATACATATTTGACATATTATATTTATGGTATTTTTTTGAAAAAATTATCAATTTTCATTTGACGAAAAGTTGAGGCGGTCGGATAGCAGAACGTTTGGAAACGTCAATTGCAGTTCAGATAATAAAGTGTTCGGATAATCAAGGTTCTACTATATATAAGACAAAAACGATAGTTATTTGCAAACGTAATTAAAACGAAAAAATAGTGAACAAAGAAAAAAATTAAATACAACAAAACATAGTGTTTAACAAAATATATAATATATCATCGTTGAACAAAACATAAAGTAAAACGAAACAATTTTAAATACAATTACATAAAAAATATAAAATATTGGTTTTGCCAAAATATTTATTCTACGCGATTTAGCTGTCAATCTCAGCGATCAATCCAAGATTTGATTTTTTCCCGTATTTGGGTTATTTCCCGCCACATTTAATTATTATTGTTTTTAATACGATAAACAAAAATCGATAGATTTGTATTACGATTAATGCTGCAATAATTGTAAAACGTTTTACTTTTTCATAACAATTAACGCAAAAATCATATAACGTTTAGATTATAAACAATGTACGACGTAATTTTAATACCAAATGGGCAAGCCCTTGTTTGCGCCTACGTAAACTGAAAAATCCGATGGTTTTAAATCCTATATTCAAGCAACGAAAACACAGTAGCTGCAGCGAGAGCACAATAGATGATAATATTATATTTTAACAGTCATATAGTCGAACAACAGTGAAATTTGTATACGTAATTAAAACGGAAAACGGTAAACAAAAAAAAAAAAATTAAATGTCACAAAACAGAACACAATGATTAACAAAATATATAATATATTATCATCGTTAAACAAAACGAAATAATTTAAAATCCATTTACTTTCAAAATATAAAATATTGGTTTTGTCAAAATATTTATTCCATGCAATTTAGCTGCCAATCTCAGCAATCAATCCAAGATTTTATTTAATTCCGTAACAGGGTCATTTCCCGCATTATTAAATTGTTATTATTTTTTAGCAGGATACACGATAAACAAAATATTTGTACAACGTTTAAATATTGTAAACAACGCACGGCGAAGTTTTAATATCAAAAGCGCAAACCCTTGTCTGTGCCCACGTAAACTGGAAAATCCCGTGGTTTTGAATCCTATGAAATATCGACTAAAACACAGCAGCAGCCGCAGCCACGAGAGCACAATAGACGATGTTTTATATATTATAAATTTTTTTACAGACCTATAGTCAAACAACAGCGAATAGCAGTCGTGGTATTACAATACTACGGGTATATAATTTTATACATATTATTATTATGTATTATACACTCAGGTGGTTCGGAATTTCGGTTCAGTACGTCCGAGTCCTCTTCACGGAGTGGACGGGGGCTCGGTAAAATTTTAATCTGCAGATCCGCGCGTGGAACGTGACAGCGCCGCGTGACTGACCTCGCGGTCAGACGTAATGTAGAGTATGCTTGCCTGCCTGCCTGCCTGCCTGCCCGCCTGCCCGCCTATGCCTACCTGCCCATCTGTATTGTACACAATAATCGTATTGTACACCGCGCGCGGCCATATCGCCGCCACTGCAGCCGTTCTGTTTTCCAACAGTTTATCTCGACGGGTATCCGACAATATAGTTATACGTGCATAGGAGGCGGTTCGTTATATATATATATATATTATGACTGGCCGTCATATTATTATTGTTACGATTACACTGGTGTACCTACGCGCGACACGGGCGGTGGGGTAGGCACGCTAAACGGACGATGATCGATTCGGATATGGTACTGCTGCAGTTGTACAGAGCGATCCGCCGACCGTTCTCACGTTTTTCACTCGAGATGCAGTCACTCGGATATTTTTATATTATACGGTAAACTCTGCAGAGTCACAAGAAGGACAATTTTTAGAACTTCTTTAAAAATCTGGCGGGCCAAAGAACACAACTAGGAGTCAAAAAAAGGTCAATACGATTTAAAATTCGAAACGCACTACAAAAAAAAAAAAAAACGAAATTAATAAAGCCAACACTATAGGCTAGCGTAATATCTATGACGGAGACGACTAAACTGATAAAATAAAATAATTGCCAGGCTAAGCGATTTAACGATTTTTTTCAACTTATTAAGTTAATACAAGATCAGTAAGTTAAGTTTAAAGTTGATTTATAATTTTTTTTATAATTTCGTAAATTGTAAGAACTTTCCAATCGGTAAGAAAAAAAGATCACCTACGAAATATCGATGAATTTGAAAATTATTCAAGCTCGTAGTTCTGTGCGCATGTAGGAGACATATTTACAGAGGATTTCAGGGTAGCCAGTTAACTTTTCGACCAACTTTTTTCCACAATATTTGAGATACTATACTTATAAAAGGCATTAGGTATCGGCCATCCACAAAATAATTTTATGCGAGTTGTGGATATATCAAACTCACGCCACTAATAACATGCTATACATTTTACCAGGAATTTCTCAATATTTCTTGCATAGTCTTAGGCATATCTTTAGTATCTAATATTAATTCTCAAACCAACAAAATAATAAATTAAAGCCATTGCCCGTATATGGAATTTAATAAATTCTTGGATTAATTAAAAAAATAAATCGCGTATTATAACTTTTAAGTAAATGGATTTTAAATTATTTCATTTTGCCTTATGCTTTGTTTTGTGATGTTTAATTATTTTTATTTATCGTTTCCCGTTTTAATTACGTTTACAAATTTCAATAGTTTTTTGTAATTTATAACGTTTTAATCATAACACGTTATTATAACATTAGCAAGTCCTATTTGGCAAATTCCTTTTTTGGAATTTTTCATGTAGATATAAGTAGATATATATATATATCTAAATTGAAATTCGAACCAGTAGTTTCCGAGTTATTAAACATGATGTACCTACCTATTAAAAATAATAGTCCATGATGATAATGGGTTTAAAGATATCACGGGAGCTATAATGATATGAAAATAATTATAGTAATTAATACTAATATATTAATATTTTATAATTTGTAAAAATTGTCCGAGTACAGTAAGTATACTAGATTAAAATAATATTACGTCAATTTTATATTTTTGTAAAATCGTTTTCAAGGACTACATTATCCTTGGTACAAACATTTTATAATAACTCAGATACTATTCGTTCGAATTTTGATTTAGATACTACATTAAAGTTTTCAAAAAAATTATATACACTTAACAATTTACTATAAAAAAGGATGGGGTCCTCATTCGAAAAAACATAAATATGTATCGCCACCAGACGCTTCTGATATAATAATTTGACACGAAAAATCTATCTATTTAAAAATATGGCCTCCGAACAAACTTGCAGAAAATTTCAAAAATCATTATTCGAATAAGTATGTTATCTGCAAAGATAAAGGTTGAGTTCAACGCGCTCACGCATGAATCACGCTGTATAATAAAACAACATATACAGAGTGATTCAAAATATATGTTTTTTATTTATTGATTCAAAATAGAGAAAAATCTATGATATGAAAGTGTTTTGATTCAGAAACATTATCTAAAAGGATTTGTATATATTTTAACTGTTTACAATATTTTATGGTGGGTTGGGAGGGGGGGCGGTAGATTTTGGAAATTTATAAAAACTTAAAATATTTCTCAAACACAGAGTGTTACATTAATTAATGTTGTTCAAGCACTAATATATCCATTAAAAAAAGTTTTCATATTATTTTTGCAAAAAAAGTATAGGTCCCCATTTGAATTTCTAAAGTCGACCCCCCAAAAAACTTCTAAATATTGTAAAAAATTATTAAACATACAAATCATTTCTCGTTTTTTTCTAAATCAAAAGACTTTTGTACCATATACATGTTTCTCTATTTTGAATCAATAAATAAAAAACATAAATTTTGAATCACTCTGTATATACCTAGGTATAGCACACGATGAATAATTGTGCTTGGATTCGTACAATAATTGTGGCGGTGACCTTCGTCCGTATTCGGTTTTTCGGGAGGAAATTCATCACGAAGTTTCGGTGTGTTACCAAAAGCGAAAGTAATGTGTGCACACGTCGTACGATGGGTTTGTAGGTACCATTTATTGCCCATGTATTGGATTAAGAATATTTGTGGCTTATGGGTTGTTGTTGTGTTCGTCGTTTGCTCGATTGCCGCTGCTGCAATGACCACCCACACGCACGCACTAAGCACATAACGCATTCGTATATACGGAAATCATTACGAGATTGGTACCTATAGCGATATACCCGAGGTAAGTAAAAGACGAATTACGTTTCTTTCAATGACGACGAATAATGAACGTTGCGCGCGTATTGTGTGTATTGTTTGAACAATAAATATAATATATTGTATTATACTTGCCCACGGGAACCGCCACAGAAGTACGAGCTGATGTAAAACCAATGCGATCGATCGTAAAAACCCAAAGAATACCTACCGCACAATATACCGCGGTATACGTATTAGGTATGGCGCTGTAGGCGTATAATATTTTGTCAATTAGTGTAACGAATATGTATTAATAAACACTCAGACTATTTTATAGTATTTATTACTCGTGAATATTCCAAAACTAGGTAGGTAGGGAGACCTGGTACAATTGTAACAGTTTTCATGAAATGGTTTATTTCTGCCAATATTCAAATTTCTTTTATTTAATTATACTTTTAATTCGTAAATTACCTTTAAAAATATGAATATAGAAAAAAAAATGTTACAATTGTGCCCTATGCAGGGACAATTGTAACAACATCAGGTACAAATGTAACATGAATATTTTTTGATTTTTATATTGTTAAAAAATTAAAATATAATAACATTTAAATTAAATAAAATATGTATAATTTAAGTAAACAGATTATCATATCATTATATAACAATATTTTGAACTTGGCTCAATAGGATTTTTATAACGGTATGTAACATTTTTTTTTTTGTAGAACCACTTTCAATTTGTTTTATAGTAATTTATTACAATATTATACTCAACTTGAAAAATTTTTTTGAAAAACCATACTGAGAAAAATGACTCAGTTTGCCACCGCTTAGGGTACTTATACTGTAGTAGACTCAAAATTTCTACGAGACGCGTTTTAATGGGGAAAAGCGAAGTTCCAAAAATAAAACCACTTGTCTACAGTGTTAAGACAACAAAAAGATCATTCAGATAAAGATAAAGATAACTATACTTTATTTTATCAAGATGAATTTTCATCTTTCTAAAAGATAAAAGATAAACATATTTTATCCAGACAAATTACAGATAAATATTAATTAAATATGTAAAAATAAATTAAAATTGAATGATTACAAACAAATTAACTTCAATGTGCATTTTGCCTGTATAATACGGTTGTTTTCATCTGAATTTATTAGGAGTTGTTTATCACTAAACATTAACTCAAAAAACTCTGAAATTAGAAATAATTATAGGGCAATAATATTATAAGAAATAATATTTATTATAGATATAATATTTTGTAGACCGTGTTGTGTTACTTATAAAATAAGCCCGAGGCAAAGAGAATAAAATTCAGAAGTTTTTGGACAATTCTGGAAAATGTTTAGAAAAAAAACTGAATGAGTCCTAACACTGCTTATCTATAGAATATATAGGGAGCGGTTGTGATGCCTATTACAATTATAATAATACCAGAAACACCCAAAGCGCCAATTTAAATTTAAAAAATTCCATTTTAAAATACCAATAAACATACCACTAATGGATCAAATTATAAAGATATAATAATGTAAATGAAAAAATCGTAGAACCCAATTTGGGTTTAGACTTATTAGAAAGAGATTGCTAAAAGGTCATTTTGGTATTATAAATTTCATATGTTTTTATTTTAAAGAAAATTATTAATTTAATTACAGCGCATCAGATTATATTTTCCAGCACACTCAGCAGGATTAAAAACTGGCTTAGAAGTGATACGAACGACGATAGACTAGGTAGCGTAGCAATGATTAATATGTCTGCATAACAAAAGATTGCATGGCGAAGATTATTTTTCAAAATTTAAAGATTGGATAAAATATTATATGGTCAACGAATAACATGACGGTTAGTATTTTTTTTTCTAAATAATTATAAAAACATCATACTTAATAGATACGTATTTATTGTTTTTTTTATTTTATAATTATCTCATTAAAAATGATATCATTTCATTCATACCTACCTATCGACAAAAATAAAAATAAAAGTAATTTTTCAGTACAATAGAAGCACATCATTTTTAAATTTTTGACACCAAGTGTAGAGTGACCATACGTTCTGTTTAATGCAGGATCATCTTCTATTTCAGCTTTATGTTCTGACAAACTTCTTTTCAGGACGATTTTTGTCCTGTTTTGTATGTTAATTCCAATTGTTCTGTATTAATTCTTATTAATATGTACATAACAGAATACATATTGTACGTAAATATTATAAATATACATATATTTTATTTTTGAAATTTTGACAAAATTATTATGTTATTGATGATGACAGTGATAGCCGATAATATTCGTGAAAAACAACAACTACGAAAATCGATATTGGTGAAAATACGTACATATTAGGTATATAATGTAAAGCTCAGTGAAGCTTGATCTATAAATAGTATCTATCATCTATGTTTTTTACAACAGTTAGAAATTAACAAAACAAAATTATACCTAATACATATTATGGAAATTATTTCAGTCTTGTTTTTTTATTTTTTTAAATATGGTCACCCTGGCTAAATGAGAATAATATCCTTAGTTAATTTTCGTGGTCATCTCGAAACTTAAAAGTTGCAGCAATGTGTACCACACGGTACAAATACTATACCTATACTAGTTGTGACCAAATAGTCGATCGGTATCAACGAGCCGGACGATTTCAAAGTCGATCACTCTTTGTTAGAATTTATTATCATATATTTAGTAAAATAAACAAATTTTTACAATATTATGCAAATTGAATTTTTTTAAATATATATATAAATATTTTTTTTTAATCTTGACAATTATTCATACACGTCTTTGTCGGAATTATGTTTGTAATATTATTAAGTATCGATGTGTACTAAAAGAATTAACAGTACGATTTAGCATTTTGCATTAGATAATCGTTAACGTCAGGTTAGACCGAGGACGTTCAATAACCATCACGGTGAAAAACACACAAAATTTGTTGTAAAAAAAAAAACAATTTTAAATGACTCGCAAGATTACACTTTGCCGGTAATTTAATTAAAAAAAAAAAAATATTGATAACAATTTAAGTAATTTTGTGTTAAACGGTTAGGTGGTATCTACACTAAAATAAATTCATACGGTTAAATATGTGTGCCAGTTTTGAATATGACTCGGTAAAAATGTGGTCATTGTTTTGAGACTTCTAAGACTAATAATATGTATAATGTATTTACACGATATATTTAAATAAAAAAAAAAAAAAATTAAAGTAACACACGTCTTGCGTGATTCAGTTAATTAATGGTTGCTCATCGACTGGCTATTAAAATATTTCAAACGTCTTCATCCGTAAAGGGTATTTTTATTCCGTTTTTTACAACGACATAAATTTTTATGATTAAAAAAGACAGACGTTACTGTAAGACCTATTTTTAGCTTTTTGAATAATATATATATATACACAGGACTTATTTAATTAGATTAAAAATTGTGTCAATAAAATGCCTAAACCAATAATAATAACGTAGACGGAATCAATAAACGTTTTAATTAAATATCAATTTTATAAATTCAATTCGTTCACTATAGATAATTGTTTTGAATTCGTGACGTTAATTGATGTATCTTCTGTATTATTAGTAAATTATACGCTGCAGAGGGGAGGCAATATAATACAATTATAAATTAAATTAATTAAGTAACTGGGGAAAATTATTACTGCAGTGATGCGCCCGCGGTGTACAATTTAATATTATTTTTTATTTAACGATTGGAAATATATTTTAATAATACTATAAAACCGTATCGATAATAACAAGCCAGACATGCATAGCGCGATTATTCGCAAACGAAAGACCGTTCCATGACCGTAAAAAAAATTTTGATAAATGTATATACTGTGTACATAGAATTTAGAGAAAATTTTAAAGCATTTTCACTAGGTGGCATTAAAATGTATGTAAAAAAAACAACGTTTAAAATTGTATGATCATAAGTAGACGTCGGCTTTATATTCTCACAATATTCTTTTAAAATACCAGATATATGTCGTTTTATGTCCTTATTAAAAATGCAAATATCCTTTAAATATTTTGCAAATATATATATATATATATATATATATATATATGTCATTTTAGTTAGTCAATTTGTAAAAATGTTTTTATATAATATGCTGAAGGACTGTTCAACATCAACCGATGCCACTGAAAAATAGGGACGTGAATACGTACATTGAAGTGCAGTCAAATAATATGTAATATAATTATTAATTATTTTCTTCAAAAAAAAAATTTAAATGCAAAAATAAAATTTTCAAAGATAAAAATATTTATAAAATATTATCAAGTATTCTCTAACCTCTAAAATATGCTTTTTTATGCAAAATACATTTTTTCCTACTAATTCAATGTTTTGTGAATCGTAATAATATCTTACTCCCATTGAACTCCATACACTATAGAAACAAATATGTAAAATCATAAAATTCCAACCTTTAGTCATAAGTATTTAGTCTTTTTGTGCGGTATATAACACTATTTTGTTATTCAAGTAAACACATTATTTACCTACCCACAATTTAGATAAATAGTCAAATAGAAATAAAGTTTATATTAAAGACTGCCAATTTAGTAGCGGAAAACAAATAAAATTCAGAGTCTACCTACCTGTCATACCTAATTTTTGATATATTATTTTTTTCGGAAGTTTAAATAGGTATATAGTTAAATTGGAAATTTCTGCCAGCCAATAATCAAAGCGGGAAATAAAATTAAAAAAAAATAAAATTTGTGAATCAAAGCAAAAACATCAAAAAAAAAAAAAAAAAAAATCATCAACTATTCATAAAAAATGCAACGTTTATGCAATTTATAGTCATTTTTACTCAAATATGCAAAAATTAACCATAGATATCATACATTAAAAACGTCAACATTTTAAATCAAAATCATCTAGGTCAATTGTAGATGAAAATCCGGTCTTCAATCATGACAGACGGTGTAAGCTAAAAAATTTAAAATTTTAAAACCAAAACGATAAAAAAGAACTAAACACATATGCCAAAAAAACTTATAGCGATCCAGACGTCAAGACGGCTACTGTTTTCAAATTCAGTTTTCCTAAGAGTTATATTATATTAGTGAGTTGATGACCGACAAAGTCCGCACGAAACCCATTGTTCTGATATGGTGCGAATACGACGATATACGTTCTCTAGACGCAATTAATTTTATTTGGCAAACGACTATAACTTCCACAACAGTTATATTATATAACGACGAAGCGGGCAATTATTATTATTTTTATTATATAGTTTTGAACAAGAAGAATCGTTAAGAATTACATAGCTATATGCGTCTAAGCTGCGTCATATGATTTGAGCTGATCCAAAATCATAATTTTAAATAAGAAAATAAGAACGGACTATATTTCATAATACATATTATACTGCTGCAGGATGGAACAATCAAGCATGCTCACCCCCTTTTTTTTCTTCAATAATGCGATTATTCAAAACCTGATTTTTGGAATTTTTAAATACACTTAAAGACCATGTTTTTAAGTTGTATCTTTTTTTGTTGTAAACACGGCCCAGAAATTTCAGATAACAAAAAAGGTTGATTGTAAACTCAGCACTAAAATTTTCACCGATAAGCATATACTAACAAATATATATTCTGTCATAACCAAATTGAAAAAAAAAATACAACCTGAATTTTATACTAAAATCAACAGTCTGTCATGAATCATTTCAATTTCAAAATTCCAAAACAAAAATAAATTAAGTGTTTAGAATCACGTTTAAAAATACAAAAATAAAGAAATTTTAATAAACGAATACCTACATCAAAAAATAAATTTGACTTACATTTCTACATTTATATAATTTAATTATTTTAAAACGAATTTTCATACTTTTTAATGATGTGCAAATAAAAATAAAACAAAATAATTTTTGGAACATAATAAGAATCGCTTCCTTGCAGTGTCCTCTGGGCAATACTAAATGATTCTTAAAAATATAATAAGATAATTACTAATTAGATAAGTATGAGAAAATCTGGGCATATTATTATGTTTACTCGGGCAGAGTTTACTATAGACCTTTTTAACTTTTTCTTTCCTCGGGTCGAGTTTACTGTTACCTGTTTAATATTCTAGCAAGTACAGCGTAAAAAGATAATAATTATTGTTATGATCAAAGAAACACATGAATTTCGTTTGAGCATTAGTATTGCAGCAGTAGTATTTTGTTGGTTAACAATTAATTAACATACCCACCTATATAATATACAGAAGCGAATGTTTCCGTGATTTCTTAGATACTTTGATTTAACACATTTTAATTAAAATCGAACTACACTCGTGCTGCAGAATTCAATTATCACTGCAGTAGAACAGGCGTCGTGTACCTATAACCTACCCCTTACCAGGTTCTACCTACCTATATTCGCGTGGTCGTGATGTAATGCGTCTGAAACGATTCAATATACATTAAATATATTAATACGTTTTGTGAAATCGAAATGAGCAGAATAGTGGTACGAAAAAACAATAAGTATAAGGTATAGGCGAATTTAAGCGCCAAAATTATGATACCGCGTTTTCTTCGTTCGTGAAAAATCGATAAACCACGCAGTGCCTATACCTATTGCTGATACACGCCCATCGGACGGACGTCAGTCTTCAAAACTCGATTTTTGTTTCCACCAATTATCGTTACCGCCAAAACGAAAAAACACGATTTTTGTTTCCTATCAAATCTATTTACACATCTATTATTGAGACGGAGTTTAAGAACCCCTAGTCCACCTACAACAATACTACGAGCGGTGTGCGCGGAAATATTTTAATTTCAAAGGTTAAAATCAACGGTTGCAACTTAGCCACTCGGATCATAGGTATGCTAAAACACATTAGATGTGATATAAAAAAAACGATTCATTAATACTTGCATCAAACGCAATAGAAGAATATAAAAACAAAACTATTTCAAGAATGACTTTTTCAAAAAAGTTATGCAACATTTATTCAAAATAGTAAATATATTATGATTTATAGAATTATTAAAATACTTGACATATATTTATATATTGTATAACATACATTCAATTAAAATAAACTTAATTGAATTCAAATTTTTCAAACTTTAATCTGAAAATTAAAACAAACAATTTTGGGGGGTCAATGAGAACCCCTTCCTTGTGGTGGCCTCTGGGTAACTATAAAGTCTAAATGGTTCTCAAACTATATAATATAGACAAGCTGGTGGAAAAAAATTTGGCGAAAACGAAAGTCAAACTTTTTTTTTGTTTTGGTGGAAACGATACATGGTAGAAACGAAAATAAAATTTTTGGCGGAAATGACAATGCCTCATCCGGCATAGTAATTTTCAACCAAAATTGTACCCAACCCTTTTCGGCCGAATCACTCTTCGACCAAAACAAAATGTTTAATAAATAATATTCTTTAATACAAACAAGTATAAAAAAATATAAACATTTTATATAATTTTATTAATAAAAAAACATATTATAGACGATTATTAAATAAATAAGCTGTATAAAATGTATATAATTTATAAATAAATAATAATAATATATAATTATTAATTTGCAATTAATTATTTGATCGGTGATCGTCGAGTTTGATAATCAAACTTTGATTGTGATGGCAACTACCATTTATAGATTATAGGTATACCCCGTATAATATACCAAGACTGATCATTATACGAATTGTTAGAGTTTTCTATATTAGGTTCTTTTAATGACTATTGATAAAAATCAAAAATTATTATTATTATGTATTTACATAATAATTACCATACACACTGTATACGACTTGCATTTGTAATAATTTTCTACAATACTTTTTCTACATTATGTATTAGAGTATATAATATTATTTATCAAACTTTTTGTTTTGGTCGAAAAAAAAACGCACTCTTTTTAAATTTAGTCGAAAAGTGAATTGACAGGAAGGGAAGGATACGATTTTGGTCTCGAAAAGTGTGTCGCCCCGCTGCCGTGCATCCAATGTAATATTATATAATTTTAGGTTAGGTTGCAGGACGTACGAAACTCCAACAAAATCCGTTACATATAATAATATCGAACACTCTAAAACGCCGAACAAAATCTAGAAGGGCACAAACGTCTGGGGAATGTCGGGAGTTTTTATAGTTCGGATCGTTGAATCAACAAAACACACGCGATAGTAGTAATGTCTTGAAACCATATGTCCTGACACATGGGTACTTTGGTTTTTTTTTGGTTAAGTAACATGCTGCCTTGTGCAAGTACTGCACTCCTACACGACATCGTATTGTTACATTATCGGACACCAAACGGATAATAATATGTTTCGAGAAATTTTCAAATAAAATATATAAATTTTCTTTAAAACTATAATATATAAGGCCCGGATTTTTATGCAAACATTAATTGTTAAATATTCATATATTTATGCACTAAAAAATGCAAAAAATATGTAAAAATAATTATTTATAGTGTGCTAAAAAAAACTAAACGTCTTAAAAAAATTACAAAATATATCATGTGAAAAAAAATATAATTTAAATATTAGTGTACTGCTTCTGTTTACAAATGTACTAAACTATTATCCACCTACAGTATAATTAAATAAATGCAAAATTAATAACGGAAAATGTAACATTGATCTTAGAATGATGATAGTACTAACACGAAATTACACAATGTAATTCTAGATTTTCAAATTGTAAATCTCTGTGATTGTCATATACCATAGATTTTATAATTAAAAAAAATAAATATGGTGAATCAGAGCAAAAAAACAAAAATGCAACTTTTATGCTATTATATAAAAATATACAATGTATAGTTATTTTTACTCAAATGTGTAAAAATATGAAAAAAAAAAATATAGAATCTACACATTACAATGCATCAACATTTCGAATCAAAATAATTTTAAGGGAATTGTAGAATATGTAGAACTTTTTATGCATTTGTATAAAAATCCGATCCTTACTAATATAATACAATATTTTATAATAATGACAATAATAGCCTTAGTCTATGGTAGGTAAAATGAGAGTTCAATACAAATATTGAAAATCGTAATAAACGAAAATATAAATTGACCAGCGGTTGAGAAATCATGTAATATTATGACGTATTTCCAATAAATATTTCGACGATTTTCAAAACCGTATCACCGCCGAAGTGCTAGATAAGCATTGGCTCATCGCGTTTAATTTCTTATCATAATCGGTAAAATTAGTTTTTTTTTATAATAATACGAATGCGGTTAAGGTATCGCGCGTTGTCATTTGGTACTATAGATTTTATATATTTGATAAAATAATTGAAAATCAAATCATTTTTTTTTTTGTGATATCAAAAATCAAACCGTGTAAATTATATTAATTCTTTTAAATGTAATACAATATTTTAATATTAACATAATAAATATTCATACATATTAATAATGTGGTGAAAAACTCGGGTTATGGATATTGTCAGGTATATAATATATTATATTGTTTGCTATGCTCACTAATTATTGTATTGCATGCATTTTTGAATTACTATACAAATTCAGACTTACCATACCGTAACGTAGAAACAATATGATTTCAACTTTAAAACATAAAATATATACAAGCGACTGAATCATCGGAGTATAAAGCAAGCCAAAAAAATACAATTACAAAACAATACCATAATATATAATATTATTATAAAGTGGATTTGTAACTCACTGAACCACTGTCCGGTCCAATGATTCATAATGATTGCAGGCTAACATATGTAAAAATCTAGCAATCAAAATGTAATCCATTTAAACAGCAGTATATAGGTGGGAACACAATAAACATTTATTTTTTAAAACACAAAAATACATTATAAATAATAAAAAAAAAGTATAGATAGGCGCACCTAAGTAAATAACGGTATAATATTATTGTGTGTGACAATATCGTATTAAAATAAAAAAAAAATTCAAACTACACGCGAAAGAACCTGCAAACAACTATATAGTATTTATTTATTGCCCATTAGAATAGGTAAGTCATAATAGTAACAATATTATGTATTTTATTATTAAAACCGTAGGGCTATATAATTTTACGTGATATTATAAAATCGCAAAATACTATATTTATTTATAATTTAAACAATACGTCTCGGAAGAAACTACAATTTTTTTTGTACTTCTAAGAGGTCAGCCACTTATTAGGTAGGCACGGAAGAGTTTTATAAGTTTTTCGTGTGAACTTTAAATGCTATTATTCTAATTAAAAAAAAAAAAAAACACACACACACACACACACACACACACACACACACAAGATAAGCGACCCTTATAAAATAACATTTTAAAAACGTGAATTATTTGCATACTATAAAAAAGTAAGAATAAGTAATAATTTCAATAAAAAAAATTATTTGAAACTTCAAACCGTTATTATTACAAACAAATTATAAAGTAAAAATTTGTCGAAAAACTCGAATGCTACACGAAATAAGCATGAGCTCGTCACAGCTATCATTTTATACCTTCCTCACATAGACTCCCTGAACGGCCTGAACGACGACTTCGTGCATTACACATTTTTATTCACTCTTTACACAGTGTAACATATACTAATTATTCCACGCGCAAAATAATAATAACAATGCACGAACATATATTGTTCGCGAGACGTGGAAAAATGGCTATTTCACTGCACACGGACAAAAACTAGGGGTGCGTTTTTCTTTTTTTTTTCGGAAGAGGTGATAGGGAGAGGGTGTATCGCTTAACCTATGCGTGGTCTTCGTTTTCAAACCGGCCTCGCTTTTCTTTTCCTCCGAATCGCACTATCGCAGAACAAAATATTTGTTTGCTTGAACTTTGCCCGTTGCGCACCCTCCGCGTAAAACCAAAATGGCGAAACGCGCTCGAAACCTTTCAAAAACGTGCGGTGGTTACATTATTATTATGACTGTTGAAAAGCAACGATTTGAACTTTAAAAATAAAAAAATATAGACATTGTAATACGACTGTGCGTCTTATATTATAATATATTTTACGCGACGCGTAACAGTGCGTATGATGTCCACAAAAAAATATATTTTATCATGTGACACGAAATATTTTGAAAACATATCGCTCTTCTGGTGTAGTATGAGATACATATGTGTTTAGTTAAACAGAAAATATGTTCTCTCCGAGACGCGAATTATAATAACATTATTGGTGACACGAACGACTGCGACTTAAAAACGCGCCGCAAAAATTGTCACACTATAATTATAGTTATAACAATATACGGTCGCTATACACACACAAAAACAATCCATAGTAGCACTGCAGTCACCGAAAGTACCATCCACCAAAGTAAATAAATAAACGAGCGATATGCAATAAGCCTTGCGGGTATGTGCACGGATACTCTCCCGTATGTATATAGTATAGGTTAATACCGCCTATACCGCCTTATACCTTGGTCGTATCTATTCGACGGAGCCACGAGCGTTAGAGACAGGTAGCTGGTAGGTGGTAATGACAAGTACAAAACGAACGGCTATAATAAAACACACCGAACGAAATAACAAAACGTTTACGACCAAGACCCGCAAACATTATAGTGACGTTAAGATTATAACGTCATATGTAACAAAAAACGATTGGAATTTGTAAACGCAATTTAAACGGCGAACAAAAATTTTTATTAAATTTTCAACAAAACAAAACATAACGATTAACAAGACATGTAATACAAAACATAATTTATAGAATAAACAAAAAGTAACGCAAAACGAAATAATTTAAAATCCATTTACTTAAGAGTTATAATATTGGTTTCGTAAAAATATTCCACGTGATTTAGCAATCAATCTCAGAAATAAGTCCAAGAATTTATTATATTCCGTATCAGGGCCATTCCCTGCAATTTATATTGTTTTGAATTTTTCTGAATAATGATAAACGCAAAATTTATAAAACGTTTTACTTCTAAATAACGACGATATTTATCGCCGCAAAAATCGTATAACGTTTAGATTGTAAAAATTAAGTAAAACAAAATTTTAATTTCAAATGCAAGTCCGAACTAAGTACTAGGTAGTTGTGTTCAGTGAAGAAGAGTCGATTTTGAAAAATATAGTTTCGTTTAAATTTCCGATTGATATTAATTATAAGTAATATACGACGAAACGACTAAGTATTTTATATTTTCGACTGGCTTCGCTCACACCTGCAGTCGGTACGAGACGGCGGCGTAGTGAAATAATAATATATTATCATCGAGACGGAAGAGAACGCACGCACATCGTCTCTCGTCGAAAGCAAATCAAATCTGCGACTTTTGGACTAGACACTACCGTCAGTCAAGTATAATGTGATAATATGTGCGAGATGAAAAGAAATATATTCTCTGGGAGTGGGTACTTACCTACTATATCTACCTATGATTTGACGTGGAGTATATCATTCGGTTTGTTTTCAGGGAGGCCAAGTGAGCACAACGGATGATTTATTTTATGTAAGATCGTATAGGTAGGTAAGTATAGGTATAATATAATATAATACGCAACCACTTAACAATACAAATAGTCGAGCATATTCATTTCGATCACTACCGGGGCTTGCACTTGAAAAAAACAATTCGTTTTTACGTTATTTACAATGTAAACGTTATACGTTATATATGGTTCTAAAATTTCATGAAATACTTCATTTTGATGAAAAAAAACCTAATTTTAATTTTAAACTATAGTATAAAAAGTACAGTAAACACCTCTACTTATAGTTAAGTGTTAAGTGGAAAATTTTATAGAAATATTTTCATAAATTTATATTTCATATTTATTTTTATAATAATAATGTATAACGATTGATATTATTTGATAATAAATTATGAAATATGCCAAAAACACAAAATTAAAAACATATATTTTTCAATACGTATTTCAAAATGAAAATTTCATCTGAAATATTTCATACTCGTAACCCTAATTATACAACTTTTGACTCTGTCGTTAAGAATAATATCTAATGCGGGCAATGGTCGGATTACGGAATATGATACATTTTCGGATTAATTGAGTAGATCAAAATTAAATCGCGTAGAATAAACATTTCTACAAAACCAATTTATAATTTTTAAATAAATTGATTTTTAAATTGTTTTGTTTTGTGGTATTGAACTGTTTTTGTTTACTGTTTTCCGTTTTAATTACGTTTACACATTTCAATCGTCTTTTTCTTTCTTATAAAACATTATAATCGTAACGTTTGCAAACCCTGAATTCAATATCTATATATAATATTATAGCTGAACATGGTAGTTTAACATTATATTTATATGCATATTAATTATAGGAAATGTAGTAAAAAAATCTATAACGTCTTGGCGATTAATTAGACAGCCGAATATATAATTAAATGATGATATACATATTGTGTAAAATCATCGTTTTAGTTAAACGCGGATAGGTAGATACACACGCCTAACACAACTAATAAATGGATAGATGACCAAGAACAGTTGGTCGGAATAATAATAATTCGTATCGTGTGATGAATGTCAGTTATGCAGGCACGCGATAATAATATAATTATATTATATTATAGTGATGTAAATGTTCACAATGGTTCCGGAAGTATAGAATTTTTGATTTTGGGACAAACACTTGAGTGAGACATTGCTGATTGAAATTCAAATATTCAGTAGGCAATATTATATATATCTGCAATAGTAATTAATATTATGATGAATGATTGATTGTCGAGCAGGGCATATTATTATAATATAATATAGATGTCTAATTTACTTATATTTGCTTGAGGGAAATATTATTACAGTCCCGGGATATTATAAACATATCGAGTTTATGATGACTGATTAACGACGTGTTAATTGCAACCATATACCACAACATGATAGGTGCGTGCAGTGGAATGCGTAACCAAAACGACGTTTGTCTGTGAACGAATTTACAAAAAAAAAAATAATAACAATAGAAAATTGTACACACTTGCAACTGGAAAACAAGGTTTTTCACAAGACGAGCGAAACGGAAGTCTGTATTTTCACGGGACACTCCTTAAGAAGTAGTACGAAAAAATCTCAAAAATTTCAAAATATGCAGGTCCTTAAGCAGGTATAGGTATTTATAAAAAATCCAAAAATCAGAGTATCAATAAATTCATTATGGAATGAAGTAAAAAATTGAGATTAATAATGAGCACGTTTGGCGAATATACAGTTAACTCGCTACAAAACGAAACTCGATATAATTGTCGTCGTTCCCTCTTGAAAACACTTGATGTAACGAAAAATTTAACGAATTTCACGGATCCTCCCCTTCCGGCGAATGTAACGAAGTTTTTTGGGGCCAAAACTTTTGCGATGTAACGAATTTTTGCTTTTCTGGAGCTATATGTACAAAAGTACAAAGTTTTTCTGAAAATTATCGTGCGATAATGTACTCAAGTATCCACGTTAATTAAGACTGCTGCAGGATACACACATTGATAATTATACTAATTACTAATTAGTGTAGGCGTGACGGTTCTATACGTTGTCTATGACGACTGCTGCAGGGAGGCTAAGCGTCAAGACTTGTCATGATGCAAACACAATTATGAACCGAAAAATTCAATCAAAACGGAATTGTTTTTTTTTTTTTCAAATATGTTTACCACGGAAGGAAGCTTAGTACCACGTACCTATATGCAATAAGGAGCGAATCACATTGTTATACTTCGTTGTTGCTATAAATGCGAGGCGTATACGTACAAACGAAAATTACAGATCTTTTTTTAAAAAAAAAATAAGCTTTACTGATCCCCGTATACATGTTTCTCGCACGCGGTCTTACATATTTGTGTTATTGAACGAAAAAACGAATACCAATCTGTGTACGACGTATGTTGATTTATATTTTCTCTCAAATCTCTTTATAACGAATATTGTTGGTTATATACGCTCTTGACGGCAACGGATAACGATATAATATATAATGAACTTTTTTTCATATTATTTAGGCCCCTCATACTTTGTCATTTCACGAGTTAACTGTATATTATACCAACAATAACAACAACAATAATAACAATAATAATACTGGCTGGGAGCGTAACATAAATAATATATTAATATTACAAAACCTAAGTATTCTACGTTTACGATCACGATAATTTGTTATTATTATTAAGTCAGATCATCACAGGTGGCGTCACTTGAAAGGGGTGCAAGGTGGGCATTTGCCTCCGTCTGAAAATCAGTCCAATGGCTGGTAAAATAATACAACAATAAATGTTCTAATTTTAGGGAAATACGAGTAGGTATAATATTGTGCAAGCACTAAAAAACTATATAGTCAAATAATAATAGTTAATATTTGTATAGTTTTCTAGTTCAAAAAAATAGACGCTGATACTATAGAAATTATAAAAACAAAATCACTCTTAAATGTGTCCATGATTTAGAAAAAAGCCACTATAAATGGCAAAGGACCTACGTATTTAACTTTTTTCGATTGCGTTTTAGCAGTTTTATATTACCGTAGTTTAATTTACTCAACCTCTTCGGAAAAATATAAAATTACGCCGCACTGATGTACCACAATATAATTTAGCTCTTTCGCGTCATTTTCACCACAAGACAAAACTATATTTTTGGCTCAGACACGTAAAAAGTTATATAGACAGGAATTGTGTCGACTGTCGAGATAAAAATGTAAGTGGAAATCAGTTTTCGAACGAAGCGATCTATTTTTTTTTTTTTTGTTATATATAATATGGACTGACTGAAACTTTTTCCTTTTCCAATTAAGAACTGATATAATGTCCGTGCACAATGAACGCAGAAAGAAATCGTACACGACTTGTCGTCGTATTTGCAACATCGTCGGGCGCGATATCAATCGAAACGTTGGAACTCGTCCAAAACATAATTTATGGTACCAATCTGCCAAAATATAGGTGTCTTAGGTATATATATATATATATTAAGGATATACCTACTATTAATACGCACGGGCGCAACTAGGTGACAATTTGGGAGCTTGGGGGGGGGGGGGGGGGGGGGGTGGCTTAGCCTCCCGAAAATATCGGATCATAAGTCACAAAAAATGTTTTTTCTGACGAGGCATACGATTTGGCTAATAATAACGAGTATAATAATTTGCTGCTAGACTGCGTTTCTCAAAATTGGCAAACGCTTAGAATCGTTTTACCACACTTAAGAGTACCTACAGCGCGGCGACAATTTTTTTTCTCCAAACGACGATACCACCCTTTTTACCGAAAATCGTGGAGCTGATTTTCTGCCCACTCATAATTAAATCTGCGTGTTTGTAATAATTTGTATGGATCTACACTTTGCTATAAAATCTATTAATCCATTGACCCACGATAACTGCAGGCGCCGCGAAACTCAAACGAAAGAGCCGCTCTGCGGTGACTCGTCGAAACCGACGAGTGAGTAGGTTTTTTGGAGTGTAAACGTGCACATTAAAACGCGCAATGAACGACTATAGTAATATTAATATAATAAAAACTCGACTCCGCGGGAGGCACAGGGAAGAAGGTGCCTCCTATATGCCGATGGTGTTCTGTTTGACCATCTGCAGCAGAAGATGATGATATCGAAACGTTCCTCGAAAGTATATTTTACCCAACGGGAAACAAAAAAAATTATACCTAGTCGTGGGGCGGAGTGGTCCACCGGAATACCTGGAAAAATCCCGGTAACCCGCAGGAAGCTGTCATGTATACCTAACTTTCGATGGTACACTTCTACCTAATTTCGAGAACTCAAACGACCATGAATCAACCGGTTACAGATCAGACTCGGAATAAAGCTAATGTGCTGTGGCTAAATAGAAATAATATAATAATTTGCACTGGACACCGGTGTTACTTTATTAAACAAAACAAACATGTAAAACACCTATGAAACGCTACACGCATCAATGTCTCGATAGAAAACCCGCGTTGCCCTTTTGCCTCGGTGCTCACGTTCTTAAATATTATTTACAATGTGCTGTCTCAGATCGTTTGCTTCATTTACTGAACACGATACTGTCGACTTGACAGTATTATTATTATATTTTGATTTAATCGTGTATTTCAGCAAAACACGTTGGCGCATACAACAAAGCTAAAACGGCACATCGGCCTGAAGTATATAGATAGAAAAAAAAATGTCTATTCGAGAGATGAAAATTTCGGAGTGGCCTGGACGAAACGCATTTTCCTGGTGTGAATTGTTTTTCCACTCCACCGTTGCACCAAAGTGTCTACAACCATCTCTCACGTACTACACACGCGCTCACACTGATGGCGAAAATGTACAGATTGTTATAGTTATACATAGCAGGGCTTGCATTTGAAATCAACATTTCGTTTATCGTTATTCACAGTTGAAACGTTGTACAACTTTTTATCGTTTATCGTTAAAAACGATATCTAATGCGGGGAACGGCACGGGCACGGGATATGATAAATTCTTGGATTGGTCGCTAAGACTGACCGCTAAATCGCGTGGAATAAATATTTCTACGAAACCGATATTATAACTTTTGAGTAAATGGATTATAAATCATTTATTTGTTGTTTTTTGTTCAACGATATTCCATAAATTACGTTAATCGTTACGTTTTATTTTGTGGTAATTAATCATCTTTGTCTGCCGTTTTCCGTTTTAATTACGCTTACGGGTTTTAAACTTTTTTTTTTTTTGTCACACATGCCTATCGTTACTATAACGTTTGCAAGCCCTGAAAATTATGAGTTCGCACGACGACTACATGGTTGAGACCTATAGTTATGAATTATTATTATTTATCGTACAAGTGCCTACCCACAGGTATAGATTATGACATATTATTATTGTTATTATATTGAGCCGACGCATAAAGGGTTACTGCGGTACATGCCTACCATGTAACCATCGACCGGATACCATAAGCACCGACGACCGTCATACCCATGTGTCACACGACATCATATCGATGCAAAACTTAGGTCTTGGCTTTGTATAATATATCTCACCTGCTGCAGCAGCGATTTGAACGTCTCGATCGTCCGTGTCCGTCTACATGTTGGTCGGCCGAAGCGGCGAAGACAGGCAAGGAGGACACGAATTATTATGATAAAATGTTGTTGTAAACGACGCGGAATGTGTGCGACACGCTTATCGGGTGCACATCGCACGTATGTCTCTCTGTGAAGACGCGGTCAGCACCAGCAGCAGCAACGGCGACGACGGCGATGGTGCAGCTCCGGGCAGCGGGCGATCCACATGGTCTGGTGCTGTGGTGCGATCGACGGTGGCGGCTTCGGTGTCGGCGGTGCCGGCGCGGTGGCGTCCGCGGTGGTGCGCTCCGTAAAGCGCCGCCCCGTGCCGAGGGCGTAAAACGGGCGAGATCGACCGGAGGCGAGCGCGCGCGCGCGCGTTTCTTTCCGCCGCCCGTGTCTTGTGCGCTATTTAATATATCGCTTGGCGTCTGCACGACGGTTCGTCCGGGCGGGCGTGCGCGTACGTATACGTGTGTGCTCTGGCGGCGGCGGCGGCGGCGTCGTCGCCGGTAATCTCCTCCGTGCGGAGAGCGATGGAGCGCCGCTCGGACGCGGAGACTGTGCGTACACTTCGGCGGGGTGGACGGCGTACGCGCAGACAGACACACGGCACACGCAAGACTGACAGTCGGCAGCGGCGGCGGCGGATTCGTAGTCCGTATAGTACCACGGTACGCGCGCGATGCCCCGAAACGTCGATAGCCGCGCTCGCCGCCGTGTTCCTCTTCACCGCCGCCGAGACGACGACGACGACCACGGCGGCGGCGGCGGCCGATCGCGCACGAACGTTCCGCGCGCGCACGCGCAAGCGGCGGACGGTACGCAGTGCCGGGATCGTGCGGGGGTGGCCGCGGCGCGGAACGAACGAGAGATCGCCGCGGTTGTTGTTGTTGTTGTTGTTGTTGTTGTCGTTATGTGCGCGCGCGTGTGTGCGTCGTGTCGTTGCCGCTGCCGCGCCGTGCGCGCGCGGTCTAAACCGTGAACCAGACCGCGGAGATGACCCGGCACGTCACCCGCACCGGTGCGGAGGACGAGCGATCGCGGTCGGCGGTTGGCCGACAAGGTTACACCGCACCGCCGCAGAGTCATTGCGCGCGCGTAACCTGCCTGGCGGCGCTGACGCCCCGGACCGGCCGGCCTACGCGCGCACAACAGTGTTATTATTATTGTCATCACGACGTTTTCGGTTTTTGCTGAACGTCGTCGGCAGTGTTGTCCGCAATATTATTGCACAGTAGTGGCGTCGTTTGAGGGGGGGGGAGGACAAAATGGGCATTCGCCACCCCTGCCACTGAACGCAGACCGATTGCCTGATGGTTTTTGCAGATGAAAACTCTGTAAAATCTTTTGATCGCGCAGTCTCTTGTGCATTGTTTGGGAACGACTCGCTCTAATTTTTTAATTATGAATTTAAAAAAAATCATAATAATATTAACGATACGCTCCTAATGTAAATATTTATTTTTGGAATTTGAGAATTTCGTGTGAGTTAATGATACGGGTCGTGTCTATGTTTATTTTTCGTCGTTGTACCTACCTATACATATTGGTAATTTATTCATCTTGAACTTTGTTTTGCGTAAAGAGAAATAATAATCAAAAAGAATAATATATATATATATATATATATATATTTTATTAGAATTAAGGCTTCAACTACTGAGATCATTAGCCTGGTACTGTGTGTGTGGAGGAGCAGTTGGTTGGAACACATTTTGTATGTGTGGCAAGGATTTGTTGCTAAAAATCCGGGTGATCACCCATCCGGGAGCTAGCAACACCGGCACTCGGAGCGTTTCCGCAGTTGAGCGTACGACCGCGCCACACCAAGCCACTAATAATAATATATTTGTAATGCAAAAAATGTTGATATATTATTTGATATTGCAATAATATTGTAACATTACCGTTAATGTTATGTTTATATTTATTATTCAGTAATAATCGTAATTCTCTCTCTCTGTCTCCAACACAAGCCGCAAAAAGCACACGGGAGGTAAAGTCCATCCAAATCTGTCATGAAGAATAACATATTATTGTCTGATCTATAATATATTTGTCAGGACTTGCCAACGTTATAGTAACGTTGTATAATATGACGAAAAATGATTGATATTTGTAAACGTGATTAAAACGTAAAACGGTAAACAAAAATAATCAAATACCACAAAATAAAACAAAATGATTAAGAAAATTTATAATATATCATTAAATAAAGCATAATGCAAAACGTAATTTATAGGATATCATTAAACAAAAAATAATGCAAAACGAAATAATTTAAATCCATTTATTTAAAAGTTATGATTTTGGTTTCGTAGAAATATTTATTCCACGTGATTTAGTAATCAATCTTAGCGATCAATCCAATGATTTATTATATTCCGTATTTTGGGCCATTCCCGTATTAGTTATTATTTTTAACGATAAACGATAAACAATAAACGCAAGTTGTAAAACGTTTATATTGTAAATAATGTAAAAAAAATTTTAATTTCAAATGCAAGCCATGATATTTGTTTGAACAAAAAAAAAAATATTTTTATAATTTTGAGGAAATTTAATACCTTTAGGTATTGTGTGTAACAGTATTGTAAAAGTAAGAGTATTTAAGTAATTGTATCCTCAAATAGGAATCATTCGTAATTTATTATAAAAATCATCAAAGACGTAAAAATCACGAAATTTTGCATTTTTTTTTTTTTTTTTGATTAGGAAATTCATAAAAACTTTTCAATCCAAACCTAAGATTTGAAAATTCGACACAAAGATCTTGCAACGTGGTCGGGGAACCTTGTTACGATATTAGTTATCCAGGGAAGGTTTTCTATTCCTTATGGATAAGTTTTCCGTAGATGGGGGTTAGAAAACTTGTGAATGAGGTGTTTATCAATAAAAGACACGTTTGGTTTTTATATCTAAAATAATTATTATATATTAAAAAGTATTTTACTGTTTTTTTAAGATGGCTGTTAATATGTGTAGGTATCGTTGAGTTGGCTCCTGTTGGTGGTGTCTGTTGAACTAACTATACTATACATGGTGTGGTGTTGGCGATAGGCCTTACAATTATGCGTGTGTATTAATATTATTGTATCGGTCAGCAGTTGATTGTACATAATGTAGAATTTATGTATAATATACATAGGTGTCATGTAACATATTCATAATAATGTTACAATCTCTATAAGTTTTTCTGCCTTTTTAAAAAGAAAATTACCGGAAAGTCAATTTAATTTTTTATGAATATTTGAAATTAGACATTGGATATTCACCCGTTTCCTCCGGAAACGATTTTATATTGATGTAATTCAAAAAGGAATAATTGAACGTTTGAAATTTTCATAAAAACGTTAAGATTATCATTTTCTATACACCAAAAAAATTTAAAAATATTTTGACAATTTTTGAGTTAATTATAGGCCTAAGAAATTTTCAGTTTTTCCAAATTTTTTTCTTTATATATTGATAAAATAAATTTCAATTGGTTAAATTTTTTGAAAATTTAATACGAGATTTCTCATAAGTTATTAAAATAGTAAATTAAACGATGTTATTTAATTCGTTGTAATTTATAAATATTTTTCGTGGGTGCTTGAAACTTTTAAAGTATATTATTATATTTTATACACTCAATTAAATTTTTCAAATGCAATGTTTTCTACAAAAATGAATTCAACCTACTGCATTATTAAAAGTAATAAAATTAATTATTTTAATAGCAATAATATCTTAAAATAGGTACACTTAGTCATGTAGGCTGACAGGCCGTCTTCGCTTAGAATTGTTTTTCGTATATAATGATTTATATCATTAAATTTAAATTAATATATCCATGAAAGTGACCCACTCGATATCTACTGTACAGAAGAGTGGTATCCACTTCCAGACCTTTTTTTTATTTACCATATATAACATATAAGATTTACAATATACATTATATGTTATTGTTTTATATTTCTAATTTCTTTTATTACTATAAGTTTTAGATACTCAAGTAAGTACTCTTGCTCTTTAATGAGAGGTTTTACCTCAATTGAGAACTGCAATGTTTTCTTGTTATATCTTATACCTGTTTGTAACAATTAACTTATTAACTTTATCAACCTACAACTATTATTATTATTTTACATTTATTTAAGTACTTTTATAGTGTATTTAGAATAGTTTTTAAATTGAGTATTTTGAATGTAGCTATCTATTTTGAATAATATTTCACGCGATTGCAATATCTGAAAATTAATTAATTTTATGTAAATGCTTTTTAAAATTCAAAAGAATAATTATTCGTTTCATTTCAGTTTCTTTTTTGATCAAAAACCGTTAATTTTATATTTTAATTAATATTTATATATTAAAGAATTATTAAATTGTAACAAATGTTATTTATTTTCATTTTTTGATATAAAACCAATTAGGTAAATACGAAGCTTTAATGATATAGGTAGGTATAAATGTGACATTACGACTTTTTGAACTAGTAAAATGATTTTGCTTACCTATACATGTACGGGTGAATAACTAAAATGTAAAATAAAAAAAGAACCTGAAATGTTTTTTAAATACTTTTAAAATGGAGCATCATATTTGTGCTCAGCTGTATTTAAAGTATTTTTTACAAGACTGCGTAATGCGTATCAGAAAACTATCGTCGCAATAACAACTAATAATATTTATAGTTTGTAGGTTCACCTATAATATACTGATATAGACGTTTGGGCGTGTATAAGATTGTGTTGTGTGGGTGTGTGGGTGTTTGTTGTGTATTAAGGAATGTAACATTATACCTTCAAGTCACAACCTGCCTATATAATATTATAATGTATCTTTAAACGCGACCCATTATTATTATGCGTAGGCATATAGGTGTTCCACTTTTTCTCCTGTCGAACGGAATGACGTTGATATCAAACAGGTACATTTTTAAAAAAATTTGTACTCAAGCAATAATACGCATTATGGGTGCGATGTACCTACAAAATAACAATATAGTTCATTACGATGAAAGCCAACGACGAGTCTTTCGTGTTCGACTGCTCCTGCAGAATTTATTTTCCAAAAACATTGTTTGTATCAGCGGCGCACAGTTGTGCACTTGGCGCAATTGCACACCCGATTTTTTTTTTTTTTTTTTGAAATGGGGTGGGTGGAATTAAGGGAAAGGCATAATTTCGGCTGTGCGTCGACTACGAATCAGTTAGTAAATTGGACAGTTACGCAGGACTTTTTCTTTTATGCAACGTCATATAGATGCAAATATTAATGTAATTTCTATACGGATTTTTTGTTGAATTGAAAATAAACTCATATTTATAATTATACGTATTTTAATAATTTTTTTTTATTTTGTATATTTATGCGCATAAAGTCTAATTTGAGGGTCAAAAGTAAAAAAAAATCACCGTATTTATTAAAAATAATACGGAGAAAAAGAAAAAATTAAGGAAAAGAAGGAATTTATATTATGGTTTATGTGTTTTGCCATTCATCGCTCAAAAACGAATAACTACAGGAATATTTACAAATGTTTATTTTTTGGTCATTTTTTTTGCGATATAAAATAATTTTATCAAAATATTTCTACTATTTTTTAGTTATATTTAGACACATTTGATTTTTTTTTTAATTACGATAAAACACTGTTTGGAAAAAACCTTGTAAATTTATTACAATGAGGGCTTGCAAAGTTATAATAACGTTGTATATGACAAAAAATGATTGAAATTTGTAAATGTAATTGAATCGAAAAATGGTAAACAAAAATAAATAAATACCACAAAATAAAACATAGCAATTATAACTAAACAAAACATAACCCAAACGTAATTTCTAGAATAGCATTAAACGAAAAATAACGCAAAACACAAAGTAACTTAAAATTCATTTACTTAAAAGTTATAATTTTGGTTTCGTAGAAATATTTATTCCACGTGATGTAGCAATCAATCTTAGCGATTAATCCAAGAATTTATTATATTCCCCGTATTAGTTATTATTTTTAACGATAAACAAGAAACGCAAAAATTGTATAACGTTTTGACTGCAAATAACGTAAAACGAAATTTTGATTTTAAATGCTAGACCTAATTACAAGGTCCCTCAAAAGTTATTCATACGCCAATTAAAATATATGGACTAATATATTATATATTATTTTGTTAGTGTATATTTTATAGTTAGTATTTTAAAGAAATTCTTTTAAATCACGAAAAGTTAGAAGTTATTTTGTAGTTAAAAATTTATAGCATTTTTAATAATTTTTAAAATCGTACACAAAGCTCCACATTTTATTATAGCTATTTATAATTATCAAAGATACAAATTACGTTTTTTTTCTTTTGATAAGCATTTGAAGTTTAAATTTGGATGACAACAGATATATTCAATAAAAGATATAACGATTTCAATTCTTTTGTTGTAATTTAAAGATATTATTTTTGGGTAGATACTTGAAACTTAAATGTATATTATTATAATTTATATACGCAAACACATTTTTAAATGTTTTTGGCAAAAATCAATTCCACTTACCGTTTTACTAATAGTAAAATAAATTACCCCCTACAATCTATGTGGAATACTATACAACCCAGAGATGACGTAGATTCTTCTTTAATTCCCCGAAGAGATGAACCTATTCCAGAACATATAATTTATTAACTTAAATTTAATTTTTTTTTTTAATCACATGTAGTTAAAAATAAAGATTGGCAAATAGGTACCGTTCAGTTGTACATTAGATGTCAAGCGGTTTACTGTAATGTTAAATTTGATTCAATAACATCAAAAATCATATTATATTGTTTAAAACCAAAAACTATTCGGTCTGTCAGCCTACATTAATAAGTATATTTTATGATATTATTGCTGGTAAAGTAATTAATTTTACCTTCAATAATACAGTAGTTTGAATTAATTTTGCCCCAAAACATTGCATTTGAATATATCAATGTATGTGTATAAAATATAATTATAAAATAAGCAATAAGTATGTACATTAAAAGTTTCGTTTCACCACGAGTAATATTTTTATATTACAACAAAATATAAATATAATATCATAAAAATATATATATACATAGTAGTATTATAATATATAGTCTTTGCTCATAATCGTTTTCGTATGCAACCGTACGTGTGTATAACATTTAATTAAATTTCAACACATGCATTACAGTGACTTATATACAGGATGTAACAGAAAGAACTGACGACCATAAAAATTGACAATTGATAAAAGTTTAACGTATGAAAAAAAATTAAGATTTACTCGCGTCTAAAAATTCTCAAAAATAATATTCTTATAAAAATGATTACGGTTAAAAATAATTTACTCCTAAACATATGGATATTTCAAAAAATTGAATAAAATAAACCACTTAACTTGAAAAACAAATTATTTACAATCAACATTTTTCTTGTAATCAGATTTACAAATTGGCTATTTCGAATTTTTTCGAAAATATTTTTATGAAATATTAAATTTTTTATTTCTAATTTTAAAAAATAAAAATAAAAAAACTGTATACTTAAAATATTGTGCAAATATTTATGCATTTTGTAAAAAAAAATTTTAAAAATTGATTAGCACAAAAGTTATTTCATTAGTCAGTTATTTCTTTTACGCCTTGTACATAAGTGACGAAGTACTACACTCGACACCTGCAACAACCGTGAAGCAGAACGGTTAAGTATACAATATATTTTTCCCATATATCTTGCCTTTAATTGCACGACAAATTGTGGTCCAAAATTAAAGTTTAGAGTGTCGAAATTATAATGTTGGCTTTATGTTGAAAGTAAAACTATTTTAACATAAAATATGAAGTATATATAAGTTTTTATTACTTTATAATACATATTAATATTTAATATTCATTTAAAACATTTTGAATAAATCGAGGGACACAATTATGAAAATAATTAGGTATATTACAATATTTTAAATCCATTATTATATTATTGTTTTAATATTAACTGTTATTTATTTTATTCGTACGATTCATCTTCATATTTATGAATATAAAAACAGAATTTAATACGCCTAATATTGAAATTTTTATAGTAAAATTGCCTATATCTCAAAGACGGCTAAAGGCAGATAAATTATGCACGATTAGAAAATTGATAACTGCATTATAGACTACAATAGATTATAAAAAGGCGAAATCGGAAAATTTTTGTTCATAGCTTTTTTAATTCGCAAGATAAATGATTAATCAATACTGCAGTTATACTACTGCAATACAAATAAATAAAGGAAAGAGCATTGATTTTAAAATTTCAACAACTTTTTCCACGTCCGTATAATTTTTCAAAATGAAAAATAAAATAATATTTTACAACAATTTATTTACAAAATAGGTACTTTATTTTTGCTGGTCATTCGATAAATGAACAACGTACACGTCGTGTTTGCTCGCGATAATGCATATCTTAATGCAATTATTTCGATATGGGTACACAAAAAGTCATAATATTTGTAATCGGCAGTTACAGAAAACCAGCTTATCATCAGAATAATAGTTAAAAGAAACTTTTTTTTTTTTATTACTTTTGATACTAAAAACTTTCATTTCGGACTACTGTGGGCGGTTTTATTATGTTGCCCCTGGGCGAAAATGCCAAAAATACGGCTCCACATCCCATGTACTTTGTGTACCTACGACATATCTCAGTGTGCACTGGAGGTTTCAACACGCAGCAACAAACATTTTATGTTATACAATCAACGTGACTTTGTAATACGTATACAATGTATCCGTTCTGTTTTCATAGAACGAAAATGTAAGATTCATCCCGGCGGTGTTTATAATTGTATAGACCTATAAAAAATATAATAAATATATGTCGCGTGTTTATTATATCATTGTATTCAATAACCGCATAGAATTATTTCACTTGATACGTAGGTATTAGTAACATAATATGGATGTTTCAGTTATTCAAGAAAATACTATTTTAAAATAATTTTGCATTTTATAAAAGTACATATCGGTTTTACCCATAAGCTGAAATTATTAACACTCTAGCCCCCCCCCTGTCTATCAACACCCTCCTGACAACGCAAACGCCGACTTGCCTTGATGAACTGACGAGTGACGACTATCACAATATTAATTACGAATGCGAAACTGTATTACTTATTCTAAAATCTGAAGGGTTTTGCGTCCCAACTGGCGTAAGAACATATTAATAAAAACCACTAAAGTACACGAAATATAAAATTTGTCTATGGTTTCTTATATTCACTTTATAATAAAAAACATGCTATTGCCAATAATTTCAAAAAAACATAATGCTCAAATAAATATATTTGACCATATTTTAAAAATTGATATAAATATTGACGAGCTTCCAATTCATTAATTCCAAATCTGGTCTATATTGCTGTCAATTTTAAATTTTAAAGAACTTCGTAACAATGTTTATCCTATAAGAAATATCACGGATTTAAAAAGCTACAAAATGTTGAAGAATTTCTGTATATTGTGTGAATATATTGAATATAAAATATAAACATTTAATTGCAAAATTATCAAATTTTTGTTGTTGTTATTAATTTATGTCATACAGTTGGTAGTTTTCCTGGAAGTTATATTAACTATTTATATAATACTGGTGTATATAGCTATTATACTAATAAATAACTCATTTTAAAGTATTAATTTGTATTAGATTCCGAGCGGAGCGAAGAATGTATTGATTTTAAAATGAAGTGAGTTTTTTTTGTCTTTTTATGTCATTAGGGCAGTAAAAGCGTTCCGATTTTCTTCATTAGCATCTTTTCCGGTAGGAAAACGAATCTAGGTACTTTGGGAGAGGTCAAAAGTAAAAAATTCTCAATAGTTTTCAAATGCGTTGGGAAAATCAACAAAAAAATTAAGGGAAATACGAAAATTTATGGACAAAGCCAATTTTTGACAAAATTGTTTTTGCTTTTTAGCATAACACCAAAAATAATAACAGTAAATATATGCAATTTTCACAAAATGTTTTATAATCAATTTCTATATACAATAAAATGTTCAGTATATTTTGACTTTTTTGAGCTTTTTATATACATAATCAATTTTTGGTTTTTTTTTTATTCAAAAAAATTGAAAACTTAAAACAAGATTTTTTGTAAGTAGTTAATATTATAACCAATAAATTTAAAAAAATTATTTATGTGGTTGATTTTTATAGATATTTTAAGTTCAAATTTGAATGAAATTAAATATTAGAATGAAGAATAACGATGTTAGTTATTTCATTGTAATTTAATGATATTTTTTGTGGGTGCTTGAAACTTTTTAAGTATATTATTATATATTAAACACTCAATCATATTTTCAAATACAATGTTTTCTACAAAATTCAACCTACTATATTATTAATAATAAAATTAATTATTTTAATAGCAATAATATCATAATAATATAAAATACACTTAGCCGTGTAGACTGACAAACCGTTTTCATCGCTCAGAATCATTCTTCATATACAACGATATTATATCATTGAATTCAAATTTAACAAATCTAGTACAGTGACTTTACTCGACACCCACTGTAAAGCAGAGGCCAAGCCGTTTTTTTTTTGTATTTATGATATATTTCTTATATTGAGTTATAAAATGAAATGTTATTTAATTTATGTTATTTTTTTTTTTTAATTTTTATATTTTCATTATTTTTTATTTGAATATATTCTTATTGATTATTTAAAAAAAAAGAATTTTTTTTTAATATACATACTTACCTATATATTTAAATATACAAGGGTAGATATAAAATAAATCATTTATAAGTCTTAATTTTCTCTATGTGCCCTGATGGCGGCACCAAGGCTCTAAAAGAGATAATTTTTTTTTTTGGCTCTACACACCCCTGCGGCCTAGCCAATTCATATTTTTTTTAAAAAAAGGTTCACGTAGGTAACATACGCATAATAATGCCTACCTCTCACAGTGTTGTATATATTGTCGCATATGCACATAATATGAGTATATCATGACATTCGCCTATTTTAAATTTTACGCTATAGGTGCCTACTTAGTAAATAGTATTTAGTACCGTTTGTTGCAATCTGTTACTCCTACCTTGGATTAACTTAATAACAAAATCAAATCTGTTTTCAGAATTATTATCGTTTCACTAGATCAATCGGTACGTTGGAAACAGAACACGACATCTAAATTCCTATGTTCCGCGTGTGTTCACAGATTTCAATCTCTTTAATACGATGGATTATTCACTTTGTGAATATGATTAGAATAACCGATAGGCAGTAGCGCGTAGGAAATAGAAGACATGATTAGGGGTAAATCCGTTGTTCGACCCGAGGGTCGGCATCTCAGTTCTTATACTTATATTTTTATTATTATTGCTTATTAGTAATGTATTGAAGGAATGTTGTGAAGAGGTTTCAATGTAACGTTCAAACTATGTTTACGGGATAACATCAATTTAACTTTTCGTTATAAACTTTATATTGCAGTTGCAGATATGTTAGAAATAAACAGATTTAAAATATCGATGATTGCAAATGTTGGACATTAGCAGTATCAGGGACATCGCATTAACGCGAATTCAACGTGCAAATTGATGTTTCATGTTATAATAAAACATACCTAGCATGTATTTAGTACATATTATTTCACAGGATAATACCTACCTATATTCGGCCTGTTGTTTTAACATATATATAGTTCTGGGCTGGGAACAGATATTTTATTTTTCTAACCGATTTTGGATAAAATTTAAAATCACTAGTGTAATGATGGATACAATTATAATATACATCATTAAAATAAATACATTTAAGGAAACTGATTAAATATAATAAACAATAATCACCATATTAATCACTTCACGCCGAGAATTGGGACATGCCGCAATCACTCTTTGATGTTAACCAAAGGCGGCATCTCACAATCATCGTCTATTTAAGCCCATAATACACACACAACGGTGACAAATTTAACAAACTTAAAGACGTTAAATTTGATATGTTATTCAATTAAACCTCATACAAATATATTGATCATCCCAATTCAAAGCTTTAATATCTTACATTCTTAAGTCACTACATTATATACACCCTTTTACCTCTATTTATTTACCTCTATCCTTCCATCTAATTTTTAACTCATTACAAAGTGGCGCCCAACAAAAATTCAGTTTTTATTAACTGAGAGTTTTTCTTTTATTTTTACTTATTAAGACTACAAATACTTAATTTAAAATTAATATCAAAATACTTCTTTCTCAATCAATTGAATGCAGCCAATAAATAATAAAAAAATAAAAAATAAATATAATAAAAATAATATAAAATAAAATGATACAATTTGCTAATAAACAATTTTAATAAAATATTTAATATATATTTGCTAATAAACAAATATAATTTTATAATAATGCTTGCTAATAAAAAAGTTTAATAAAAAATTGCTAATAAATAATTTTAATAAAAAAAAAAAAATTACTAATAAACAATTTTAATAAAACATTTAATATATATAGTTGCTGATAAACAAATATCATTTTATAATAATAATTGCTAATAAACAAGTTTAATAATAAAAAAAAAGACAATATATATATATAATTTAAATTCAATAAAAGAAATTTATCTAACAGTAATTATTAGAAATTTAATACCTTAATATACCATTACATAACTCCTCATTCTATGCCTAATAATATAACGAAATTCAACAACTTAATATTTCCCGAGATAAACTTTTCTGAGATTAAAACATCCTAGATTCATAAATTAAATAAAGACGGACTAATTCTAGAACTAAATAGTAGGAACATAATATCAATTGGTACAGTTGTTGAACTAAAAACCAGATTACTCAATTATCTGAAAGGAGAATCTAGTAATTTTTCCACAATAGACTCTTTAATATTTTACAGCAATCCTATTAATAAGAATAAAGAATTAGAAATAGCTGATAATAAACGACCTTACTTTAAGCCAAATAAATTCTCGGATTCAATATCAGATAATATAGATTCGTTTTTAAAACAATATAATAGAGCCGCTCTAATAAATGGTTGGTCAGGCAATGATAAACACTACACATTGCTGCATTTCTGGAAGGACCTGCATTAACCTTTTTTGATAATATACAAGACGACATTACCGATATTAAATGGACAGACCTTGAAAATAATTTACGTAAAGAATTTGAACCAATAGCCCAAACCGAAATGATTAGGCTAATATTAGAAAAAAGGAAACAATTAGAAGATGAATCGACAGTTTCATGCATTAATGAGATAGAGTCCCTATGTAGGAGAACAGATAAAAAAATTCCACAAGAAGAAATTGTTCGTAACATTATGAAAGGCCTTAGACCAAACATTGCTAGATACATAGATATTATGGGAAATAAAAATTTAATTGAATTAAAAGAAAACGTAAGAAAATACGAAATGATAGAATTTATGATCACAGGTCAAATAGCACAAACTCCTTCAGAAATTAGAAACGACATAATACAAAACAAATTAAATCAAATCAATAACCCAACGATAGAAGAAAATTAAATAAGTAATGAAATTAATGAATTGAAACAAATCATTCAAAAATCAATCAATTTTAAATATCCGAACAAAAAATGTGACTTATGTGGTCTAAATAATCATAACACAAATAATTGCTTAAAAATAAAGAACTCGTAATAATATAAAATACCAAATATTGTCACATAATAGGATACACAGCATCAAATTGTAAAAAAAACAAATGAAAACAAAAAACATTGTTTAATATGCAATCTAAAAAATTACGAGACTAAGGACTGCTTTTATAAAGATGGAAATATTATTACATGTCAATTATGTGAAAAAATAGGCCATACAGCAAAAAAATGTTTCAAACTAAACATGGATTCAAAAAACTTAAATTGAGGTTAAACTGGAGGGCTGATGACGAATCACCTTTTGAGTCAGCCAAGCTTACAAATAAAAATAATATATTAAACATTTCTAATAATCCAAACACTTTACATATATTTGCACAATTAAATCAAAAAAAAATTCCAATAATCATAGATACTGGAGCAAATATATGCTGCATAAAACACGACATTTTACAAAACAATCAAATAATACTAAATAAAACTATCAATTTAGTAGGACCTGATAATCAACCTCTTATAGTTTTTGGCTCCACACACATCGAAATAACTATAGAAAATCATGTATTTCATATTTTAACATATATAGTTAAAGACCTTTCAAGCACAATAATATTAGGAAACAATTTTTTAACCAAACATAACGCCCATATAAACTATAAAGACAAAAATATGACTTTAAATAACAATATAAAAACAAAACTATACTTTGCCAACATAAATATAAATAATATAAATGAGGTACATTCATAAAATATTATAAAATATTAAAGAAATAACCAAAAACATTTTAGAGATGCCATAAGAGTATGCTATTGCACATTTCATTTCAGCTGATCTGAAAATGAATAAAGGTTTAGCGCAGAAATATGTAAAAAATACGGCAGATTTCGTGAAACATTTTCTAATTTAACCACAAATGTCGGCGACGTAATACCCATAATAACAAATAATAGACCAATTTTATATCTTATTACTAAGCAATATTACTATCAAAAACCTCAGTACGCTGATATAAAAAAAGCAATAAGTAATTTAATTATGGAATTACACAAATTAAAACATTATGAGCTAGCGATATCCAAATTAGCCGCGGGTCTTGATAAACGTAATTGGCTTGACATTGAACAAATTTTATTCTCTAAATTCTCAAAAACAATATTGAACTAATTATCTGTGATTATAATAATAACCCTCATTCACCAAACCATTATCATATAGAAAAAGACGCATCTAATATCAAAAATAATATTAACGATAAAAACGATAAAAACGAAAACCAAATGGAAAGTAAATCAAATAACGAACAAACAAAAAATATATTCCACGATTATAAGCCCGGGGAAAATGTTCAAAGTGATGGTAATTGTGGCTTATATGCCATCTGTAACGCATTAAATTATAACAAAACAAATAACATTATGACCATAGCTAATTTATTAGACCTATTAAACTTATCTATGCTTCCTAATTACTGGTGGTCTGATGATGAATTAGCGTCAATAGCAAATCATTATAATCGTGATACATATATATACAATGACATTAATAAAACGGGAATAATCTACGGATCGAAAAAAAGGCAACCCATAATGTTATATTTGTAGATAACTCACATTAGATACCAGGAACAACAACAAAACCTTTGAATAAAACACCCAAAGACTATATTCACATTGAAAAAGTATTACCCCTTAAAACCAATTTAGACAAATTTCATGCAGATCATAACACTCAAATAGTACAAAACAATTTAAACACACATATTTATGACAACGCAACCCATATAAATAAAAATGATTCACATACATTAAATATTATCGGTAACATACAAGAAAGCAATACAAGAAAACAAATAACCGATAATGAAGGTACACCGTTTTCAATATCACCAGAATTAAATATAACACAACATAACCAAGTTATACAATTACTAACAGAATACAAACATATATTTACCACAGATGCATTCAAAATAAAACCAGCCAATATAACACCATGCACAATAAAAATGAAAAACAATTATAGTGAACCAAAATTCAATGCACTTCATAGAGTGTCGCCACAACAAAGAGAAGAACTAAAAAATTAAATTGACAAATTTCTAGTCGCAGGAATAGTAAAACCAATAATATCTAAATTTGCAGCACCTGCCTTTCTAGTAAAAAAAAAAAAAGACATAGGAACTTATCGTTTAGTAGTTTCATATAAGGAATTAAATAATAAAGTAGAATGTGACCAATATCCGATCCCTAGAACAACAGATCTATTAAGGGCACTGGAAGGTTCACAATTTTTTTCTAGTCTTGATCTCAATAATGGTTTTTTTCAAATCGTTATCAAAGAAGAAGATCAATAGAAACTCACGTTCACGACTGCATTAGGCTTAATGACATTCACCAGACTACCACAAGGCTTCAAAAATAGCAGTGTCATATTTCAAAGAGAACTTAACAAAGCCTTTTCAAATTTACTTTATAAATCACTCATAATTTACATAGATGACTTGGCATCATACGGAAAAACTTTCGATCATGCATTAATTAATTTACGCGAAACTTTTAAAATCATTGACAAAAATAATTTTTTATAGATGCATCTATCATGGGACTAGGTGCATACATCGAACAACCCGACGACAACAACATATTACACCCAGTAGGTTATGCATCTAAAAAACTTTTAAACTCTTAAAAAACCTATTCTTCAACTACCCTGGAATTATTAGGTTTATGTTTTGGAATCACATATTTCCGGGAATATTTATGGGGACGAAAATTCACAGTATTCTGCGATAACATAAGCCTTCAATAATCTAAAAATACCTTCAGCAAGAATCGCTAGACTAACATTGAAACTATTAGATTTTGATTTCAACATAATATATAAAAAAGGAAAAGAAAACAAAGTAGCCGACGCACTATCTAGGAATGCAATTAATAACATAAATAATATATCAAACCTTATAAATAAAAATCACACCAACCACACCACAAACACATATGACTATGGTTAGGATGTTGATGACTTTTGCATTTTTTTTCCTTTTATTTTGTACAATGCTATCCTAGCTAAAAATTTGTTTCGTGCTCCCTTGATGCAGAATATTCTAATTTTATTTTGCATTTTTTGCATTTTTAGCTATAAATGCATTTTTTTTATTTTTAAACGTTATTTTTCAACATTTTCAAGTCATTTTTTCATCTTTTAGGGCATTTTTTGTACTTTTTATAAAATGTGGGGCATTTTTCACAAATTATAGATTTTAGGGCAAATGTTACATCCAAGTTTGGAAACAAATTTAATTTATTAAAATCTAACTTTGGTTTTGGACTATTAGTAAAAAATGTATATCATTTTATCGCGTTCCGATAAGATTTACTCTTTGAGTGTTATATTGATGAAACGAGTGCTCTTTCAGACATACGCCGATCATACACGCTTATGGATTATTATATTTATAAATTGTATGGAATAAATCCGATAAACAAGATTAAAGAGTCAATTAAATGCATAAAAAAAAAATTGAGTCTTTAATCCAAAAAGCTCCATATGAAATCGGACAAACAATAGCAACCAAAATGGAGAATGTTATTTTGAAGAATAATGGATTTAAAATTGTAACTAACGTCTCTGAAATGCTAGATGGCAAATGCGCAATAGGAGAAGATATTCCAGAAGATTTAACTACTGATGACATGACCTACTTCAAGTATGCACCCATAACGTCCGTTGATGTTGAGAGAAGTTTTTCATCATACAAAAATTTATTAACTGATCGACGTCGTCATCTTTTGTTTGATAACATCAGACACATATTAATTGTACAGTGCAACAATGCAATATGAATATTATTATAACATCAACATCCCAACACTAATAATGAAAATATTTTTAATATAATTTTTTTTTATTTATATTTTACTTTTTAATTTATTTTTAATATTGAAATTTATTTATATCCATATCTCTAATAAAAACTATTATTTATAAATAAGTTTTTTCACTTACTTAATTAGTATTTTAGATAATTTTTAAAGTCATTTTTTGAAGTTTTTAGAGCATTTTTGCACTTTTTTTAGGGCTTTTTTGCATTTTTTTTAGGGCATTTTTGTGTGTTTTTTAGGTCATCAACATCCTAACTCTACATATGACATTAAGCACCAACAAAAAAATGACACATTTTGTATAGATATAATAAAAGAATTAAATAACATAGAAGTGCCAACAGACATACAAAGAAAATCTAGGCAATTCATAATAGAAAACGATTTACTATTTTATAAATGATTCACACCTCCTGAAGGATACACTTTAATCTTAGTAGTACCAAAATCTTTAACAACAGAAATACTGAAATCATATCACGAATCACCAACTGGTGGACATACAGGCATATCACGAACCATACACAAAATTCAAAACAAATATTATTGGCCTACGTTAAACAAAGATACTATTAATTACGTAAAATCATGCCACAATTGTTAATTATTAAACAAAAAATTAAGTGGTAAACCAATAGGTCAATTAAACCCAATACCCCTTACTAAAAGACCTTTGGATAGACTAACGTTCGATTATTTATGCCCATTAACTACCAGTAACAACAAAAAATATATATTGGTAGCTGTATGTAACAATACAAAATATATATTTACTAAAGCCGTAAAATCAGCCACAGCCCAATCAACACTAAATTTCTTTATCCAAATTATATCCCAATGGAGCTGGTTTAGACATTTCTCATCAGATATAGAGACAAATTTTTAGGTAGTCGATTTTAGGGTTGTAATTATTACATGTAAATTTATCGGTACTCTTTTTTTTGCCTGAAAAAAAAATGTAAACTCCACTGTTGGTGAACACCACCGATTATAACTAGAATAGCTGCACAGCAATTTTACTGTCAGCTTATTAAACGACATTGTTACTCGCTGACTGATAAATATCATATCGTTCACGATACGAACGCGTTCCATAAAATATTAAACATTAGACACGTTTAAGTCCATCTGTTGATTTCAAGACGAATACATTGAATGAAATAGTCAACGATCAGGACAGAGTTTTGCTATATGTTTGAATAACTTTAAGTATTATAAATAAAAGGTTTTAAAGTCTGTTGAAGAAATGTGGTGGTGTGAAAATAAAAAGTGTTCAGCGATTTTGAAAGCAATTAGTTTTATTTATGAATTATAATATGATAAATAATAACTATAAATATTGGCATGACAAATGCTATTTTGTGTATTATATTTATTATTTTATAAACCGATTACAGATCATTATAATTGTTAGTTATACATTTTTTTAAATTAGTGTAAAAATATATAATAGTATCTCTCTCTCTCTATATATATATATATATACCTATATGTATATAAATAAATGTACTTCAATAATATTAAAATAAAAAAAAATATTATAAACATTTTAAAATGAAATCGGTGAAATTTAAGTTTTTTTTCAGGTATTAAAAACGTACCAGTAGAATTTAAATGAAGAAATGTTTAAAAAGGTCATAGTCGGCGGAATTTACATGAGCTCGCAAATGTTATGCAAAATTTACTTATTAGACATTTTAAGAATAATGTTTGATAAAATCCGTGTAATAAAATTAATGATATAAGATTATCGGTGTAACATGGTGTATCGTATAAAATATTATGGAGCACCTATACCTCAGTTATTCAGTCATCTTCATCGCCGAATTATATATAATATACTGAAAATGCAGTGGCACTAAAACAAAAAAAAGAGGAATTTCCGAGAAATTTTAATTACGTTCTGCACGAACGTGCACTGAACGTTTTTTTAATTCGTCGGCAATAATTTTTTTGCTAAACTAAAATTATTATTCATAAAACTAGGACTCGTGACAACGGACACAGAATGGTTTTAGATGTATAGAGCAAAGGGGTCGATGGAGATGTCGTTTAATGAGATCATGTTTAGCAGAAAAATGTGTTAAGACCAATAATTACCGGGGTAAAGTACCAACTAGGTATTGTTCGCTTCATTTATGGTTGGGTTCATGAAGTATAACATCGGTGGACTTTTGTATATGCTGAATGAACAAATCTACTGAAGTAGATTGGAATAACTTTATTAGAGAAGTATGTGCATGGAAACTCTCTCGGCACGATTCAAAAATAGCAAATGCTGGATGCATTGTAGAGATCTATGGGAGTTTATATTAGTGGCAGGGGTCAACTAGGCCAGTAAATACCATTAATTTTAATTTTTAATTTTTTTTTTTTTTGAAACGTGACTTGGTGGCGGTTTGTCAATCCCGGCGAGTGGACTCGCGGAGGCGTTACCGTCGGCGACATCAGTAAGGGGTGTACGCGTACGAGCGCCTTTGCACACACTCCGCAGCCTGTGATTATCTGCCGGCTTCAGCGGATTCTCCGGAATAATTGAGATCGGCCTCTTTACCACTGTGATCGATTATTAAATGCAACACAATCATTTTTTTTTTTTTTTGAGAAATATAATATAATAATTTATAAATCGTTAAAACCTATTATTTTTACTATTTATTTTAATGACAACCAATAATGTGGACGTCATTGCAGGGGAGTAGCTAGAGATTTTTTTTGGGGTAAGTCCATTATAAACTTTTTACTCATAGACGGAAATGGGGACTTGTCTCAATATTTGTATTAGCCTCCCATCATTTCAAAGTTTTTATTTTTATTAATAATTAATAACTTACAATAAATTGAACCAAAAATTAATAAGTAGACAGTTTTAAGTTAAACAATTTTTTTTAACTGAATATAAGAAAGTTTTACAAAATACAATTATAATTACTGCCTATACTAACTTATAATATACGCATTTTCCATTTATAACATAAGGTCAAATACATGTAAAATTGCATCAAATCTGTTCACTTCAATACATATATGACGCCTAAAATAATTTTTTAAACTCAGTTTTTTTCCTTACTTGAAAAAAAAAGTCTTTTACCAGTGGTCGAAGTTATATGTAATAATCTGTCGTTCTACTTGAGTTTTAAGACATTCTATTTAACGAAATATCATTATTTGAAGGAATAGGTACGTTAACATTTTTTTCATTAAATAATAATAAATTATCAATAATGATTGTTCATATAATTCATAGAAATTTTTATAATCGCGTATATCTGAAATTTGTTTTTTTCGTTGCCTTAATTATTATAGTACACTGTCCTATACTTAAAGTAAATAATTGCGTAAGTTTATTGATAAATAGTTTACGATGTTTAATATTTCACTTAAACAAATAAGTATGAATATAACTTTAAACTTGACAAACTGTAAGATCAATACCTTTGCCTCTGCAGCAGCCTCCCGTTTTTTTAAAACCTTTAAATGTATTAAGAACTTTTGAAATACTACTAAAATTAATTTTAAAAAATTGTATTCTCTTATATTTTGAGGCCTATCAGTGTCACAGTGTTGTGGGATTTTGTAATATGTTATTTGAAAAAAAAAGTATGATGACGAAGAGATACTGATTGAAATACATAAATAGCTTCTAATAAGCCAATTATTTTACCTACATACCATAAAATGAAAATGTTATATAACGTTAACAAAAACTAGATTTAATCTGTGAGTAAGAAAATCTATATTATATGGCATTTTTAGAGAAAAAAGGCTGTGTATGTGTAATGCTGCATCTGAATTGTGCGCGCGGTTTTTTTTTTGGGTCCGAGTTGCGTGCGTAAAAATTGGTCCATATTTGCCGAGCTGCACATATTATTATAATATATTTTAATATAAAATAAATAGCTATATAGGTCATGACGCTGATAATAATAATAATAATTATTATTATATTTTATTTACCATCAAAACATTTTGCATAGATAAATACAATGATAAGTAGGCCTGTGATGGGACTTTTGCCCTAAAAAATCTAAATAATGCACTAAAATATTTTTTTACCTTGATGGTGTAAATTATAATTGATAAATTACTAAATCACTTATAAAAGATTGTAAAAGAGTTCTACGGACATAACTGATCATTTTTGACTTCATTAATCCGAAAAAGATAATTATTTCTAAAGAGTTTAAAATTATTTTTAATAATTTAATACGACAATCTACTTTATAATTTGTTAAATTTATATAAAAACCATGTAAAAACCTTAAAATACAATTTTAAATTCAGTTTTGGATTCAAAAACTAAAAAAAATGCAAAATAAAAACGTCTTAATCTGATTTAAAAATGCATGAAACGTATATACTGTATACATGAGCTAACTTCGGAAAACAATGCAAAGTGCATCAAAATCCCAGACTTAATAATAAGTAATATTGATGGATCTCCTCTGAAGTCTATGGTTGTGCTAGATTCTAAACTAAAGTTCTAGTTGTTATATATATAAAACTAAATCTATTTTATGTTTTAAATTTAGGAAAATAATTGAGTATTATAAAACATTATATTAATAACATTAGAACAAACTATTTTTTATAAAGTTATTAAAATTGCTTATATTTAAATCATGATTCATGCAATATTTGTTAAATGCGTATATTTAGGGCATTTTTGTCCAAAACAGTTCTCATTTTAGGTAAAATAACATTATAATTATTTTTAAGAAGAATAGCATAATTATTACGACTCGATATCTTTAGACCATTTTTCATATAATGTATAATCGAACATACATATTTTAAATATTAGTATTTATAATTTAGAATATTTAAATTTTTGTATAAGTATTAAGAGTAAAATCCTTAGCAGGCATATTGTCAATGAATTTTAGTAATGAATTTATAGTTATTTCGAGGTTATTGAGATGAGATCCTCCCAAAAATGAAATCCCATAAAAAATCACTGATTGAATTAATGCTGTATACGTTAGTTTTTTGAATCTGAAATTAAAAATGTGTGTAAGTGGTTTTTGAATGTAAAAATACTTTTTAGAGTATTATTTACATACCTAATTAATAATATGAACACCCCATTTTAGATTTTCATCAACGTAGATTCCAAGACATTTTAGTGAAAAGACTCTATTTATTATTTTACAGTGTTATACGTTATTAAAATTGATATTAATGATACAATTACAAGAATGAATGGTAATATTATAGCTTAATAAAGGAAAAGGTTTTTTTTTTATTCCAAAATGAATATATTTGGTTCTATCCATGTTTATCTCTAATGAATTATTGCCAAACTAATCTTTAACAATAGTAAAACTTTCTCCTGCAATTTCATATAATTTGTCCAAGGTAATACATTCGATGTACTATATGGTTGCAGTCTTGCAAAAAATACTTATGAAAAAGTATTATATGAATACTTACAAAGTATTTAAATGCAAATACAATAGTATTTTTTAAAAACTGTTTACTATATTATATATATTATTATGTTCATCAGTACTAATTCATTATGTATTATTTATTACTATACATCCTATATACATTTTAACAATTTCATAAATACTATAAAATGTCTGACGATTTAGAAGTAAAAGAGTATGATTACATATTTTACAATTAATATTGATATAATTAAATAACAAAACAATAAATACAAAGTTGTATTGATATGGAACTATATAAAAATTGTTAGATTTTAAATTTTCTTAAAAAATGTCTACACAGAACTTCTCTTCATTTCAACGAAAAAATATTGTTTTTATTGATAATCAAATTTTTGTGATAAATAATTGATTTAGCAGGCTTTATGATATTAAAATATAAGTATTTAAATTTTATTAAAAATAATTTTAAAAAGTATTCAGAACAATCAAAAATACTTAGAAAAAATTGTATTTAGAATATCATAAAAATACATCAAAAAGTATTTAAATAAAATAATTCAAATATTTGTATTTAAATACTTTACAAAACTGAGTATGAGTTTTCTTAAAGGGACCAGCTTAGTGGGGGTGATTAATATATAGTTAAATATAATATAATATATTTATATATGATGATTGATTAATTTTAATATATGATTATAATTTGATAAATATATTTAAAGGATAGTTCACTAAATATGCTTACTTTCTTTTTCTTTAATAATGTAGTTTATTTAAAATCTGACTTTTGGAATTTTTAAATATATTGAAAGACTATTATTTCATATTCTTAAGAACTTTTGTACTATTATACTTACGAAGTGCAATGTGGAGATACAAATTTCTATTATTCAAATTCTTCCCCTTTCTTTTGTAAATTGTATAGTGGATAATGTTGACGTATCCAATTCAAAATTCGTACTAGTAGTTTTTCAGTTATTTAACTTTGTGTGCCTACTAAATAATAATAGGTTCCATGATATGGGTTTGTAAGAATTAAGGGTATGGTGATTTTAATGTTTTAGTGATCAATATTAATAATTCAATATAAATAATTTGTAAAAATAGTCCGAGTATAATAAATACTACATCCATATTGGTAATATGAATATATCTATTTTATATATTTCAAAAAACATTTAAATAACCAAGAAAACTTCTCATTTGATTTCCAAATTAAATACATCAACATTATCAAAAAAATTATCCTCTAAATAATTTACAGTAAAAAATGGAGTTCTCATTAAAAAACAGAAGTTTAAGTTTGTACAGCCACAGGGCACTGTTTAAATAATAAAAAACGAATTCAAGAATTTAAAAAATAATATTTGAGTATGATTAAAAATTTCAAAAATCAGAATTTGAAAAATTAAGAGGTTAGCATACCTAGTGAATCATCCTGTACATCATGATATACATAACATAATATATTATAAAAGTTAGCATTCAAGTCGATTGTATACGAAAAATAAAAATGGATTTACAATTAATTGTACATTAACTTATGTTTATTTTAATTTTAATTTTTTAAATTCAAATTGAAAAGCAATTATTAATTAAATATCAAGGCTACGCATTAACGAGTTAAAAAGTTAAAGTAAAGTTACTTTTAATTAAGTTATTTAACGAGTTATTTTTTTTTTAAAAAAGTAACTTCTAACTTACCGAGTTAATTTATTTATTTTTCCTAATATTGATTTCATAGATTTAAAATTATATCCTAATTTTTATAATTTATTTTTATATACATAAAAAAATAATAATAATTGCCTGAAAAATCAAATACTATATATGTTATTTTATTTTAGTATTCTAAATAAGTTCTAAATTGTTAACTGTCACAAGTGTTTTGCATTATTTCTGTATTGGGGAATTCAATAGGTATTAAAATAACGTAATAAGTACTTAACTACGAGTAAATAACGAAAAGGTTTAATATATAGTGTATACTTTATAGTATTAATCATAGGGGTTTTGTTGAATTGTATCATTGATTGAAGGATGTAAATACCTACTATAATTAATACAATTATATATATTTTTAAAAAATAGTAAAACCTCCATTATATTATGCTATTTATTAAGCTTTAATAAAATGGTATGATAATTAATTTTACATGAAAAAAAAGTAACATATCTTTCACTATGTTAAGTTAATTTTTATTCAAATTTACTTAAATTTACCTACATTAACAAAACTTAACAAGTTAAAAAAATGAGTTAACTTGTCTAACCTTGTAAAATATATATTTTATAAGTTATAACACATGATTATAGTTTATGTATATGCTTATATTATTTTTAATTTTTAATTTTTCAGTATTTACACATTTGATTCAGTATTTACTGAATATATTCAAAATGTCAATCTGATTTTTGGCAGATGAGTTCTGTCACATGAAAATGGCGTATGAAACTCAGCTGTGTTGCGAGAAACCTTCGCGCGTAACTCAACTCGAAAAAACCAAAAAACCACTAACGCGATTTAACTTAGATAATAATTTTTGCACGCGATTCGGAACAGCGATAAATATATATCTAAATGTGTTCTACTTTGAGAAATATAAAAGAATTAAAATGCAAGTTTTCATTAAAAAAAATCTAACTATTTATTATAAAAAAAATAGTAAAATATAATTTTTTATCGTTATTTATTTTTTGAATGACAACATTATGTATTTTTAATTTCTTGTTCTAAAGAAAAACATATTTTAAATCCTTAGATACAAAAAAAAAAAAATGAATTTCAGACTACTAAGTTATGAGTTATATGTATTTAAAGTTTTAATGATCGGAATAAAATGATAAACCCCACAATTGTGGCTTTACTCTTCCGCCAAAATAAACTTTAAATATGTATTACTAAAAAACCACTTTTCTGGAATTCGATTATTATGAAATGAAATATTCGAAATAATATTTTGCTTCAGATTGTTAAATTAAAATGTATGTTGTAATTCTAAAGTGTATGCAACTTAAAAAACAGAGATAAATATAATTTTTTTTTTTAAATGTTTTTTTTAAACACTGAAAGTTATTAAAAACAAATGTTTTAAAAAACTTTGTTTTTTTCGAAATAATGAGTGTTTTGTTTTAAATAGATATAAAAAAACGCCATCTCTAAAAACTGAAAATAATTTGAAAGTTAAATGCTTACATAGCTTAAAATTAGTCAACATATTTATTACAACAATAATTCACGTTTCTTCAATCAATATTTTTGGACATTAACAAAACAACAAAAATCTCTAGAAATTTTTATTATACGCGCGTTTGAATATTCAGTGTTCTAAACATTTGAATTTATAACCACTAGTAAAATGTAAATGTGGTAAAGCTCTATTTTTTTTTAATTTTCAATAAAACGACTGGTGAGGAATCTATTGTATCAAACCATCAAACCTTGAGCGTTAAAATCAAATACGTAATGCACATAATGTCAAAATTCCGGATAAGATATTATACGTAAAAAAACTTCAGTTTTATATGCAATTTACTTATTTTGTTCATAGAATAATATTAGCGATATGTATTATATTAGCATATTATTACGCACAAAGGAAAGGCCTTTATCAAATGTTCAGTACTTGTCAGCGGCAGGTTCCATGCAATTTCAAAGGAGCTATGTGAACAAACAAAATCACAAAACATTATTACTGCTCAATCGTAAATCTACAGACTTTCGACTACCCATCTACCTACCTACCTACCTACAACGTATTATCAAAGTATATTCTAAGTTTTTTTTTCCCGAGCCTTTCCTACAAATCTTTCGTGCAAGAGGTTACCTGCGAGTTACGAAGGTGTACTGCGATAAGGAAAAAGGGATCAGTAGTGTGAGATTCCCAGTTGCTTTTTTTTAAAAAAAAATATACAAATAAATAATTTTTATGAAATAATGTTTTTTGCGAAAAGCTCAAAAAAATATTATAATACCTACCTATTGTTGTCGACGTTCATAAAAAAAAAATAAAAAAAAACTCGTATAGGTATTTCATTATAATATTTCACACATTATAATATTATACGCATTCTATGATAATGGGTGTATAATGACTATAAACCGTTATAAGACGAATGAGAAGGTCTTTGAACATGACATTTATAAGAAATGAAACGTAGAAAAGAGTTTTGTATTGATTCCAGGTGTTGTATATGATTAATGTTATTAGGAGACCAAATAAAGGGAGCATACTCAAATATATTAGAACGTACCAAAGAATTATAAACATTTATTAGAACATGCGCATTATTAAATTTTGAACAGCTACGTTTTAAAAAATATAATTTTGATATTGCTTTATTTCTTATTTTATCAATATGACAATTAAAATTTAATTTTACGTCGAAATAAATGCCTAAATTATTAATAATAAATACGCGTTGAATAGCAGAATTAAATAAAGGATAATCATATAGTATATTAGTTTTTGTATAAGAAAATGAAATTATAGCACATTTATTAATATTTAGTTGCATATCATTATGAATGCACCAATTTTGAAAACAATTTAAATCAGATTATAAAAGCATAGTATCTGATTTAGAATTAATAGTCTTGAAAACTTTTGCGTCGTCAACAAATAGTAGTAAATTTGAATTTTTTGTGGCTTAATATATATTATTTATAAAAATATTAAATAAAGTAAGTTATAGATGATCGCTATGAGGGACGCCAGAATTGACTAAAATTTGATCAGAGTACAAGTTACCATATTTTACTATTTAAAATCTATTTTTAAAAAGAATTAAACCAAGATAATAGAGGGTTATTGAAATTATCATTTTTTAGCTTTCCAATCAGTAGGTTCTGGTTTACTTTATCGAAGGCATTTTCAAAGTCAGTATACACTACATCGGTTTGAGTATTAGAAAAAAAGGAACCAAAAATATGTTGTTTGAAAATTGCTAGGTTAGTTGCAGTTGATCGTTTAGTTCTGAAGCCATGTTTTTCATTAATAAGTACATTATTTATTAAAGGATTAAATTTATCATTATTATTTTACTAAATATTTTTGGAATAATAAAAATTTTAGATATTGAACAATAGTTTGAAACAGAAGAATGATCGCCTTTTTTATAAATTAGAAAGATATGAATTGTTTTTCAAGCAAAGAAAATGTGCCTAATTCTAGGGATTTATTAAACAAAATGTGTAGAAGGTATGTTAAAATAAATCAACAGTTTTATACCAAAAAAGATACTATTGAAGAAATTTAAAGCATTATTTCAACAACTTATCGTGTATAGAGAAAAAAACACATAATTGTAAAATCAATATATTTGTAGCTCCGCTCAGAATCTAATAGAACTAACATGATCGACAAAAACTTTGTATATATCATGTTCCTAAAGTACAACGAGAAACTATTTAATAAATAAATATTATAGGTATACTATATTATGTTAATTACGAACTTACGAAATAAAATCAAACGTATTTAAGCAGTATTTTAAATATTTGAAAAAAAAATGTGTATTAGTGTTTACAATATAAAATCATAAAATAAGTAAAAACTAAGAATAAATAGATATTTTATTATATCAAAAGAAAAAAAATTACCTAAACATTATAAATTTATTTTTCATTCTCATATGTATACTTGACCACTTAATATAGATACATTATGTAAATAGTTAACTCCTGTAGGTGAAAGCCAGAATACATTTATGGCAGTCCATGGCCATCGTAAAAAGCGACCAAAATGAATCTAGCAATAGGCAGACACATTTTTAGTATCAAGTATAGATTTATCTATACTTGAATAGCATCCCTTTCTAATACGATATGTCATTGCGATGCAGAAGGCACTGCATTAATTGTCCCAAACAACGAGCAATGAAGGACAACCGTAAGAATGAGATACAAACGATGAGATTCGGAACCCGGAGTCCGGCAGCGGAAACAGAACATGGCTTTCCAGGACTTTAGCCAGCGAAACCCATGCCGAAACAAAAAACAATACATTGAAAATAAAACCAAAAACAAAACTATTCCAATTAAAATAGGAACGTGGGACGTGAGAATATTGTTAAGACGAAGAAAATTTGAAGAACTTAAACAACAAATGAAACTAAATCAGCTTGTTATTTTAGGAGTGCGTAAAACTATATGGGATGATAGCGGAAATTTTTGGAGTGATGACTTTCGAATGATACATAGCGGAGACAAGCAAGGAAAAAACGGCGTTGGAAACTATTAAACAAAAAATGAGAACTGCAAGTAGAAAACACCTATCATGTAAATGATAGAATATTATTAATAAAATTGAAGACATCCATATTAAACATCATAGTCATCTAGGTATACTTTCCAACTTCAAATAGTGAAGACGACGAAATTGAACAGGTGTATGACTTTCTAGATGAACTGCTAGGAATAACTCGAGATAGCGATAATGTAATTATTATAGGCGATTTCAATACAATAGTATGAGAAGAACAAGACAATCAAATAATAGGCAAATATTGTTTAGGAACAAGAAACATCAGAGGTAAAAGATTAGTCAGTTTTTGTAAGCATAACAATTTTCTAGTTACCAACACAATGCTTGAAGTACCGAAAAGAAGGCGGTATACATAGGTAGCATCAGAGGATACTATTCCTTACCAAATCGATTATGTATTAGCAAAAAGTCGTTTTAAAAAACAAATAATGACAAGCCACAGTTTCCTTGGCGCGGAAATAGCGATTATAAGCTAGTAGTAATTAAGTACAAAATAATACACAAGAAATTTACAAAGCGTCTCAAATATAAAATATGGGACGTAGATAAACTTAAAAATGAAGAAACAAAACAAGAGTTCCAAAACAAAGTCCATAATGGACCGATAGTTACTGGCATCGACCCTCCATGGGAAAAAGTGGTTAACAATATTCGGCAATCTGCTGCAGAATCAATTGTATTTAGGAAACTGAATCCAAGGAAACCATGGATAACGAATGAGATAATGGACATAATAAAATACCGCAACAAAGTGAAGAAGACTGATGATGCAATTTATAAAATAATAAAGAATCGTATTACGCAAAAGTCCAGAGTTGAAAAGGAGAAATGGATAGATATAACATGCGAAAATATTAAAATAAATATGACTGCAAATAGAATGGACAAAGCATATGGAATGATTAAACGATTGTCAAGATTACCGAGTTAAGAAGAAAAATTGTTAAAGATAGGAATAGACAACGCATTCTAGATGAAGATGAAATTGCGACGAAGTGGAAGGAGAACAAAGAAGACTTGTATGAAGAATTGATAAGAGAAAACAACATGAATATTGAAAATATAATTGAGTCAAACGAAGAAGACAGAGCCAAATACAACAAAAAGTGAATTTGTTAAGAAGATGTAAATAATTAATGTTAACCACTTTAAAAAGAGTTTTTTTTCTTAGAAAATATTTTAGTGTTATTAACAAAACTAATAATCGAAGATATTATAATTATGCAATTTTATATCATATTGATAGCAATAAGTTTGCCATAATTTTAATTTATCAATTATATGACAAAAAAATCGACCGCTTTACATAATATTTACTTATTTATATATTAAAAATTAACTTTGGTGTGCGCGACTTCATATCCTTGCTTGCACATACAAGTAAAGTCATAAAACAGAACAATAATATTTTTACGGTTTACATATGTAAAATTTTGGAAAATTCATACAAATTTTATTATTTTGATTCATGCATATTTTGTATTTTGTAACTATTATTTTGATTTTATCTAGTGGTTCTCATATTTTATTTACTACTTAAACTAGTTATATTAAAAAAATATATTATATTTGATTATATTTATCTATCTAGATAATTTAGTTAAAACGACGTGATTATTTATCTAGATAAATTTATCTTACTATGCTCAACACTGCTGATAAGTAGGGAATGGATTTCAATTTAGTACAAAATTAAAAATGTTTAAATATTTATTTGTTTATTACTTAATAAATATTTATTTATAATCTTAAAATATTTAAATTGAAAATAAGATAAAATTTAATGTAAATAATACATAATACTAATTAAAAATATTTATTTTGAATCATACAAATAGTCTTGGCGAGGAAAACAATTAGAAATAACATTTTTAAATTTTAAAATTTAAAATGACAGAGGTTCAATCTTATATGACATTTCTTTATAACGAATGAATGACTTCTCAGCACCAATGGATGTGATAGAGGCATATTTCATATACATTAATTCTTTTGGACCGTGCTAGATTTCTGAATTATTTTTTCTGGTTTTGTTTAATCTTTTATTGATATAATAGCGTTTAATCCTGGGTTTTTTCCAATACGTTTTGTAATTTTGAATTAATTAGAACTCAAATTTCTTCAGAAACACGTTTCAACTTTTTTATGGCATTATCAATGAATTCTAGACTATTGATTATTTACTTTTAGAAGTTTGTAATTTTAAAAAAGTATCAACTAAAAATTCAAAATTAGCGGAAATAAATGTTGAAATTTTGCAAGTTTTTATTCGTATAGCGTTGTACATCTTAAAATAAAAATAAAAAATATACAATAATACAGAATGTATATTTCTTTGTAAAATATTTTGAATAAATACAAAAATTCTACAACAATACATAACATATGTATTTATTTGTAAAATATCTAAAAATATTTAAAAATATTTGATTATTTTAAAATTTTTAAAAATATTTAGAATAAAATTAGCATCATCTTATTTGAAATGAAATGAAACGTTACATATGTTGAAAACTTTCCGATGCTGAAACTATATAAAAATATTTATTTAAATTAAAATCCGTTTCTTACTAATGAGCAACATTAAAATTAAAATTTGTTTTCATTTTTAATAACCTGACAATCCATTGCGTGGGCCTAGTATAAAAAAGCTTTAAATCGCTTTTTTTTCATTATTCACTTTTTAATAGAAAATGTTTAAGAGTACTTAGACGTATCTTTTAAGCTAACATTCATAATTATACGATCATTATAAAAGTAAAAGATTCTAAATCGCCAAAAATTAAATAATAATCACAATTTAATCGAATTTATAACGCTTGTTTAATGGAACCAAATTATTAACAAAAGACTAATATGAAAACGTTTTAATTCGATTACTCACTACCAATAGTACAATAATATTGTACGATAATATTATGGTACACAAAAATTAATTACGTTATAGTTTTATTTGTATCACGGATATAAGCACGAAATGACTTTTGGCGACTTAAATAAAATTAGTTATCACTGCAAAATGTGCAAATTGTTGCTGTTTCGTGCAAAAAGTATTAATGATTAATGGATGTTTATTGATTTATTGTAATTTATAACAATAATAATTGTTTTGTAAAAAAAATAATAAATTAAAAAATAAAATAAATATTTAAATAGGTAGTACATAAATTAAAATCATTAAATAATATTACATAATTTCGTGTTGAAAGGTTAGCAGCGATAAGAAAGTATTACTCTGAACCGGATCCAGCTAATAATAAAAAAATAATAAATAAGAACGAAAAAGTTTTAATTAAATATTATTTTTTTTTATTTCAAAATGAAAAAATCTTCATTTTTTAACTTTTTCATACTAATCAATTTATAATTTGTATTTAATTGATTTTTCTATTAACTAATACAGCAATTTTTCATTATAATTTTGTGAGATAATCTATACAAAATGTTCTATGCCTTAGAACTTCCAGTATAAAAAATATCGTTCAAGGAGTAAAATATTTGAACTCAAACCATAAAATTTCTCTGCTGAGCGATTTCATAAAAACAATTTAGAACATTTTCATTCTAGACTCACGAATTTGGTGATGTATATAAGTGCACAGTACCGCATCTAGGCTATATTTGGCTAGTAAAAATGTAGTGTCCTTACATAGGTGGAGTTGAAGGATGTCAATACAAAACAACATTTTTAAATAAAACTCAAAAAGTTTAATTCTATATTACAAACATTATTATTGAACCTTTGTCTTCATATACAAATAATAATATATATATAGAATATGTCAATAAATTAATTAAAAGCCATTAAAAAAATATATAAAATATAAACAAAAATTAAAAATCTCTTGGTTATTTTAATTTAGTAAAAACAATTTATTTCTGAAAATTTGGGAACTCAAAAATGAACATTTTTAGTGTAGAATGTTTTAAATGTGGGACAAGGGTTTCCTATTTGAAAAACAGAAGTTTGTATTGTCACAAGGTACAAATAATCGTAAGTATTTAAAAATATAGTCTTCAAGTGTATTTGCAAATTTAAAAAACCAGAATTTGATTATAGTATACATAATTTAAATATAAAAATAAGGCGATCATGCTTAAAAAATCACCTTGTATATTTTTTAATTACAAATGTGTAATATTACTTTTTTTTTGACGGACGTTTGAATGTAATTATTTATACATACATATTTTATTATATATTTTATATTAATAGTTTTATATATATATATATATATATATATATATATATAAGCTTGAGAGCACCCTTACACAAATGGAGCCCCGCTTGCCCTTCCCCCCATCCATAGTTCCGACACTGCGACTACATAAACTATAATATATTCTATATCATTGCCTTCTATTATAGATACCTGAAGTATATTCCAATCAACATTTGCCACTAAAATCATACTCGTTCTAGCAAATTTATTCATAGACTACCATCATGGATTCCGGCGTAATAAAAGCACAATAATTATTAACCTGCTCGTCTTTCAAAATTTTCTATCTTACTGACTCTTTTGACTGGAAATATTGTTGACGCTATTTATACTGATTTTTCAAAGGCATTTGATAATGTTAACCATCACCCGGTTTTATTTACAAAATCAGAATAAATTAGAATTTGTGGATCCTTGTTGAACTGGATGATTTCAAGATCACATTCAAGATTGTTTTCAATTTATTTCTTACAAAAGTTATATGTCCATTCCAATTTGTGTTACATTTGGAGATCCCACATAGGTAGTTCCAATGTTATTTGTATATTTTTCCAAAACACAAAAGTTGTATAACATTTAAATTATAAATAACATAAAATGAAATTTTGATTTCAAATTCAAGCCCTGATCATAAAGTTAATTTTCAAGTGAATGCCGTTGATTTGCTTCAATCTGATTTAAATATTATTCTTTATGAATGGTATATTAACAATTATCTTAATATTAATATTAAAAATGTTAGAAAATGACTTTCTTCAGAGCTAGATCAACTATACTTACTATAACCATTACATAGGCCATGGATTCTCAACCTTCTGAGGTACATGATTCCTTTCATACTATTTTATGATGTCACAACTCCCCTCTCACTCTAACCACTTTGTTAGGAAAAAAAATATTATACTTAATAATGTCTCGAAAATTAAATATAAATAAATAATTAAAAATAACGTTTTCCTGTTTTTTTTTTTTAATTTCACTCCTCCCTCGGGAGCGCGCCCTCAAGGTTGAGATCTGTTGACATAGATGGACAGATAGTAAAATTATTTGTCGTTCCGTGGGTTCTATTAATGATCTTGGTATTTTATTTGATCCAAAACTAAAATTCTACACTTACATTAACAGTATTTTAAATAAAACACAACAATTATTAGGTTTTATTAATCGTAGTTGTACTGATAAATTTTTATTAAAATCAATTTATTGTTCTTTGGTACGGTCCATTTGTGAATACGGTTCGATTATATTAAGATATTATTATCAGCAGTCAGGCAATACATCTAAATTGGAAAAAATACAACAAAAATGTCTACACTTTCTTTTAATTATATTATGCTCCATTAGAGAGAACCTCACACTTCATAGTTCATACAATCCCTTGTTATCCGTAATAAGTCTTGACTCATGTTCCCAAATATAAACTTTTGGCCGGTAATAATGACTGACTTGATTTTTTAAGCCGTTTATCCTTCTCTACATCAACTCGTAATAAACAATAGAAGATCCGAATTCATTTAAGCCTACAAGTTACTATAATACTATGCGAGTAACACTCCTTGTAATAAAATTATGTGATCCGTTAACAACCTAGAAATTGATATGTTCAACTCACCAATAACTTATATATTCGTTCAAGTTGTATAGTGATTTTCTGATTTGTAACTCAGAATTACATTGTAATTATGAGTAATTTCGTGCATATATTATAAAATAATAATAATAATTATTATTATTATTATATTGTATTTCAAGATCATGCCTAACATTATGATTATTATATTATTCTTATGAGGCCTTAACTGTTTGATACCAAATAAATAACTATATACAATGTATTTTTTAAACTTGCTCATCATATTTTTATGCTTAAATTATACATAATATTTTCAAATTCTGATTTTTGGAATTTTTAAATACACTCAAAGACCATATTTCTAATTTCTTGAGATTTTTTGTACCATTTGAGGATGATTCTGTGACAATACAAACTTCTGTTTTTCAAATAGGAACTTTTTCACTTTATATTATTCAGCAGATATTTTTTTTGAGAATTTTGATGCATCTAAATCGACAGTTGAACGAGTAGTTTTTGAGTCATATGACTTTGTGAACCTATTATAATTTTTCTTTAATAATGGGTTAGGTAAATATGGAAGCTTAGATGATTTTAAAATATTAGTAATTACTATTGATCTACCAATATAAACAATTTGTAAAATTTATCCAAGTATAATTAATACTACATCTAATATTACATAATTATATAGCTTTAGATTTCGTTAATACATTTTTAAGGATTATTAGATACATCAAAATTTTAAAAATAAGTCATCCACTAAATAAATTGTAGTAAAAACTGGGTTCTCTTTAAAAAATAGAGGTTTGTATTTATTTAATCAAGTGGTGACTTGACACTTTCTAAATAGTACAAAAAAATTTGAAATTTGAAAATAAAATAGTCTCTATATAGGTATACTAAAAACTTCTAAAAGTCAGAATTTGAATAAATGTACTATTTAAAAGTGAATAGAGGTAAATATGTTTAAATAATCACCTTCTATATTGGCTATATTATATATTCCTTCCACAATTAACATACCCAACAGATGAATTGTTTAAATTATACAAAAACTTTGTCAATATATAAATGATACAAATAAAATCACCACAGGGGTAAGTATAAAAGAAATAATAGGGAAAAGAACAGGAAAGTATATAAGAAACGCATTGTATAGCGCACTAATTAATAATTTGAAAATGATGTAAGAGTTCTAACGAAAATTGTATGTGAAATTTACACCTCTATTACCTGCAATAATTTGCATAAAGACCATTGTAAGAAATAAATTCATAAAATAATTGATGACCTCGATGATAATATATGTAGCTATTGATCGAATTATAAAATGCGATATATGTAAATAATATAGTACAAGTATAATTATTTCAAATTCAATAATAAAATTTATTATATATAGTTTATAACCTGAATATATACCTGTAATAATTAGTACAAATAGAAGGGGGTGCTTGGGAGTGCAATCGACTCCCCAACCTCTAATTAAGTACCTCCATACCCCTGTTATAAAACACCAAAAATAATGAGAGAAATTAGTGGGAGAAAAAAAGAGGCTTTTCATAACTTAAACAAGTTTTAGTTATAATTTCAATAAGTTTTGCAACATGCGAACGAACAACAAATTAAAAATCGGTCAAGTACATGTATGCTAGAGCTACAATTTTCTGACTCGTATATTTAAAATATTGAGAGGCATGTTGCAAATAACATAAAAACAAAATGAGTGTATGTTATAGGTATATATATATATATATAGTTTTAGCGTCCCTTAAAATGTAGGTCTAATTGCGTTTATGCATGTGATTCCAAATCATTTAATTATAAAACATATTATATAGGTAGAATATAAACTGTTTGTAAATCAGATACGAGTTTAACTCTGTTGGTATACATACCAACTATATATACTATACATACTAACCATAAATCAGCTCCTGTAACTATAATTTAATCTAAGTCAAGATTATGTTATCAAATCGTGCTGAAATAAATAAATATATAACAGTATAAAGAAAGGCATAACTAACTGGTTTTTGAATAGTGGGGTTTAAGAAGGCGGTTCGAGTATTACTTAAAATTATTTGTTCATCCGCGTTTAAATTAAAGCATATTTTGCGTTTTAAAAATGTACAAACAATTTACAATTTTAAAATGCAATGTAACTATTAATTACTTAATTAAAAAAACTATATTTATAAAATTAAAATATCAAAAAGAAAGGTATACGTAGGTCACTAAATAATATTCTTACCTTTAAATGATCTACCTACGTGATTAAAGTCAATTCACTATAGTATTGAAATAACATAGTTAAATGCATTTTCTGAATATAAAAGTGCACTATGTTAAGCGTTAGTCAAACGGATACAACACACAATAAGAAGGATACGGCTTCTTATCAAAAGATCGACAATTTTAACAACACATTAGTGACAACGAAATATAAAATAAATCAAGGCTTGCATACGTTATGACATGGGTTCTCAACTTTTTGAAGTCAGTTCCCTCACCACTACAAGAGTAAAAAGGTCGGCAAGCGGGTACCGCTCTGCTGTACAATACGTGTCGAGTGGGTCACTTTCATGGGTGTGTTAAATTTGAATTTGACGATATGAATCATTGTATACGAAAAACGATTGTGAGCGAAAACGGTCTGTCAGCCTACATGACTAAGTGTATTCTGTGATATTATTGTTATTAAAACAATTCATTTTACTATTAATAATACAGTAGGTTGAATTAATTTTTAAAGAAAACGTTGCATTTGAAAATTTAAATGAGAGTATAAAATATAATAATATACTTTAAAAATTTCAAGCATTCACGAAAAATATTTTTAAATTACAACGAAATAAATAACTTCGTTATTCTTCATTTAAATATCTAATTTTGTCTAAATCTGAACTTGAAATGTCTATAAAAATCAACCATGATATATATATTTTTTGATTTTTTGATTACACTATTAACTACTTATGTAAAATATTGTTTTAAATTTTCAATCCTTGGCTATAAAAACTTAATAATTTATAATTTTTTAACTACAAAACAATTTGCAAATGTTCGATGATGAATTTCGATCAAAATTTGAAGTTTAAATGTTTATAAAAAAAAATTGTGTATATTTTTATTATATTTGATCTGCTAATTTTAAAACTTATGAGGAATCATGTATTAAATTTTCAAAAAATTTGATTCAACGAAATTTTTTTTATTGATATTTAAAGAATAAAAATTTGAAAAAAACAAAGGCCTACAATTTGAGCTACAATTAGCTCAAAAATTGTTAAAATATTTTCAAATTTTTTTGATGTATAGAAAATGATAATCTAAACATTTTGTAAAAATTTCGAATTCTGCAATTATTCCTGTTTTAGCTAAATATTTCAGTTATCTAGATAAATTCATAAAATAAATTTTTTTGTAAAAATTTTCCAGAATTCTCTGAAAATTTTTCAATTTTATTTTATTTGTCTCAGACGTCTCTTTTAAGCAGCATAACACGGCTTACAAAATATTATACATGTAATAAATATTATTTCTTATAATATTATTGCCTTAGAGTTATTCCTAATTTCATAGTTTTTTAATGTTAACGTTTTGTGATAAACAACAAGTAATAAATTCCAACAAAAACAACTGTATTACACAGGAAAAATGTATATAAAGGTTAATTTTTTTGTAATCATTAAGTTTTAATTTATATTTATATACTCAATTAATAATTATTTGTAATTTATCTGTATAAAATATTTGTATCTTCTATCTGTGTCTTAGATAAAATAAAGTGTAGTTATCTTTATCTTTATCCAGATGGTTATTTTGTTACCTAACAGCTGTCTAACACTGTGTATTCCATAGACCGTACCAATATTTCGACCGTCAAATAACATACAATTAATTTTTTTTTTTCAGATAAAAGCCCTGAAATTGAAATGTAACCTTCTAACTTATTATAATAGTAATTATATTTACCTATAAGTTGGTACTTCTATGCATATAATATGCATTAATAATTTACTTACAATTTTTAAAATAATAACTTCTTCACACCCTCCTCCCCTCAAAGACGCCCCTAAAAGAATACCATAAACATAAATGTATTAAAAGTCTCTTTTTTCATTACATGTATATATTATCATTATATTTATATATATATATATATAGTACACCAACTAGATATACATAAGTTAGATTTTTTATCAAATGATCTCTTTGCTCATACAAAAGTTATACTAAGTTATACCGGCTGTAAATCAAGCCATAGATTTTGTGCAACTATATTGATTTTGCATTGAAAGTCCAACTTTAAATGTCTTTGACTCACAATTTTTGAGTATTTCGAATATTATTGTTGCAGATTCATAACATACATTACAGTAACATTTGTAAACTTTTTTCGCCGTTTTTAATTTTTAGCAATAAATAAATCAAAATCCCGTATGAGATACGTGGGGTGATTTAAAATGCATCTTAAGACCACTTTATTGATTCAAAACAAAAAAAAATGTATGATACGTGAAAGTCTTTTGATTTAGAAATAACTAAAATTATTTGTACATTATATAATTTTTTTCAATATTTTAGGGGGGTTTAGGAGGCGATCGGCTTCAGAAATTTATAAAAACTTTATATATCTCTCGAGCTCATAGAGTTTTGCATCAAATAATATTGTTCAAGCACTAAAATGTATTTAAAAAATGTTTTAATATTATTATGTTTACAAAAAATGTGTAGGTTTTCTTTAATTGAATTTCTAAAGTTGACCCCTTAATACTATCCTAATATACTTCTATATTTTGAATATTTATGTGAAGAAATAACTGTAATATAAATTTTGAATCACCCTGCTGTAGTATACATATACTTTTCGACCAAAATGAATTCGGATGCTAAAATAGCACGAATAATATTTAATTATTTCAACAATCAATAATCAGTAAAACGTGATAATGTCAAGTCCCTAAAGTGATTAAATTCTGAATAAATTGTGACCATCGCACATTATATAATATAACTACTGAATTTGATTTTATCAAAAGTGAAATTTCATTATTTTTCTTTTTGTTTCACATGCATATAGGTATTATTATTATATTTTTCAACTTGTTTATGATATTATGTTTTTACTAGTTCTAATTTATTTATAATTTACCCGATAGACACCTTCGACTGCATAGTTATATAACAATATGAGATCAATACAATATTTGCGATCAACTGCCGAAAACTAACGGTTGGATCCGCAGAATTCGGCAATTGAACTTTTGAATATTTAGTGCTGCGCAGTCTGAATCGCTGTGTGATTACACGATTTGGCGAAATTTTCTTCACCACCGCCACCTACCTTCACCTACTTTCGCTCGAGTTTCCGCGAAAACGCGATATAATGTTATACCTGCAACGAGCAGAGAGCTTAACGAGTTCACTGCCGCAAAACCAAATGTACGTTTTCGACTTTTTCTCACGAGCCAGAGGGCTTAATTTCCTGTCTGTAATCCTGTTTTTTTTTTTTTTGTGACACGTCGCTGACGACGATTAGAATTGTTCGCGAAAGTCCAAGCGAAACGATTATCTCGTCGTTACGCCCCTGTGGCCTATGTATATATTAGGTATAAATATATATATGTGTGTGCGTGAGTATGGTCATGATGGCGGATCGTGTGGGTAGTTAAAATGCGATTATATTTTTTTCAAAAAAATCCTTCGGGTATTATTAATCCTACGACGACTGCTGCTGCCTTTCCGTCACATTTGTATTATCCTTCTAACGCTCAACTATCAATTAATTTATTACATATATACCTAGTAATACAGTTGTTCGTTTTCGGTCTAAATGCCATGCAGTGTCGTCGTGAAGAGGGCCGTTGACTCCAAAAACCGCACACTCCTGATAAAATATAGGACAAAACCGCATACATTGAATAGATTAAAACAGCACAATTTTAAAAATTGTTGTATTCAAAAACCGCACACTTATGATTTCAACCCCAAAAAGGTCGATAAATAAAAAACGCATATTTTATAATTAATATGTATATGTATAATTTATTATTTATTCTCATTATTCTCATATTTCATCAAAAAAATTTATATATTCAAAAATATACGACATTTTTTAAAAACTTCATACGATCTCCGTCCACTAAGAATTCTTCCCGAAATTGAAACAAGACAAACAAGTGCTCCTAAAAATAAATA
>JACXSJ010001287.1:0-101932 GCA_014851325.1 Pentalonia nigronervosa | reverse complement strand
TATATATTTATATTTAATAATATCTAATATGTAATAGGAAAAATAGGTAGAAAAATAAAATTAATAATTAATTAATTTTTTGTTTATTTTTTTCCACTTCGTCTATAAGATTTAGTCAGTTATAAGACTCACTTTGTGCTGGTCTCAATGCGAGTCTTATAAGTGTCTATTGTGTAAAGTTATAATTATATATGGCTTGTTAAATTTAACAAAATAATACCACCGAGTTAAAATTAATAATGTATTGAGAGAGTGGTGAAAATATTATGAATAATATAATTTTGAGTGATGGGAATAATAAAATGATTAGTAATCAAAAACAAATAATCAAATTTATTAAATGATTGATAAACTAATAACCAAATGATTCATTCAAATAAATTATGATTAACATTTACCATTGTATAACATTGTGCTTAAACCAGTTTATTATAATGTTTATATAAATGACCGAATGATAATCTATAAGTGTTAAATACTGAAATACCAAGTATGCAAGTCAAAACTATTTATTGACTAATACTAGTAATAATTTATATTTTACATAACAATTTATGTTTATTTGAATGTTTATGATTATGATTAATTAAATCGTTTTTAAATAATCAGGTTGAAATGATTTTTAAAATAATTGAATTATTTGATTATACTCATCACTAATCATTTTGTTAAAATAACAATATTATTAAAAAGCACCTAGTAATAAAACATAGTATATTCATGTTTCTTAAAATTTAAATTGTACGTTTGAAATTTGAATAAATATTATAATATTAATCATCATTGTTCTAATACATATTAAGTACTTAAAATTGTATTGATTAATATTATACTTAAGTCTCATTTAATAATAATAAAAGTAAAATCTTAAAAAATTTACCATTATTACTGTATAAATTTATGGGACAATTAATAGCTACTGATAACACTAAAAATATTTTTTATTATATTTTCAATTGTATCTTATAAATTAATTATATTATGTTCTCGTTTATTATAATTATCATAAAAAAAAAAAAACAATTATCATAATATCATATATTCAAACTAAGAAGCTTATCCCCCCCCCCCCATTATCATATTATAATAGACTTCTTATTATTAAACATTAGAATTATTTAAAAATAGTCAAGTCATAAATTACAGATTTAAAGACTTAATTAATATTTTAAATTTTCCACTTATACATTTTTTTTCAGCCAATAACAATAAACTAAGAAGATATTAGTATACATTGCAATTAATGCTAAAGAAATTTCTTTTAAGACAATAATTATTAATAAAGATAAAAAAAAAATCAACTGTATCAATTTTTTCTTAGATTATCTGAAACACAAATAATATTCTACATAACAAGTACCATTAATTAATATTTTTGAAGGACCACTTTAGGAATTTAAGAAGTATTCAAAGGCCACCAAAACTGATCATACATGTTTATCTAAAAAAGTAATGTCCAAATCAAATAATTAAATTAAAATTTTTTTAAACCACATTTAAGTCACCATTAAAATAAATAATTTAAAAATAAATTTTGTGTCCGAGGGCCAAATAAAGTTTGTCCACAAGCCGTCATTTGGTGACTCGTTATATAACAATAATATTTAATGATAAATGTATTGTTTTAAAATAAAATTAAATTAAAACTTATTATCTAAATCACAAGTATAAGACTGTTAATAACATCATTAATACATTATTATGTTTGTAAGTATTAAATATATTTTCATAAATAAACTGTAAAAATAATTTATCATAGCCAAATTATAAAATAAAAAACTCCCTTATGAAAATACATTATGGATTATTATACTCTTACAGAATGTATTGGATAATATTATAACTAAGGCCAAGATTTATATGCAATAAAAATCTATAAAATATGTATCCATATCATAAATATGCAAAATTATTTTTTTACAAATTAATAAATTAATAATTTTGAGTAAAAAAATGTATAAAAAAGGTTATTAAAAAAATGCAAAATAACATTTTTTTATGACATTAACTTTTTTAAAAGATTTAAGACATTTAAATCAGAGTTCCAATAGGTATTGTATATAATATACTGTTATATAATGTAAACGCAAATAGGCATTTATAACTTCACCATTAGAAAATCTAATATTTTTTGTCATTTGTCGATAATAGGTTATTTATGATTAACAGCAAGTATTTGTGCATACGCAAATATGACTGTTTTTAACGAATAAAGTTAAAATTATAATGATTATTATTATAATTGTAGAATATGCAAAATTTATGTAATTAAGAAATACAAAAAAAAAAAAATTCAACCATAGAATTTATACATTAAGAAATGTTGACATTTATAATCATAATTATTTTAGGTGAATTGTAGAAGAATATGTATTTGCACATAAATCCAGGCTCTAATTATAGCCATTATAAAATGTATAAACAAGGCAATGTTAAATAATTTCTAGGCTATTATTTATGAAAAATATTTTATAAATACAACATAAATATAAATCAAAGATAAACATTGCAATGATTTTTTTAATAACTTAACAAATTATTATATATAACATTGAACACAAACGTTTTATATATAAAATCATATTACAATAAAATATATTGCTTAAGCAATATTTACTTTAGTATTAAATAAAATTAATTTATTATAACTTTATGTTCTAACTATAAAACTTAATACCAAACCATTTAATGAAAATCACAATTATTAATGCTTTAAACTTGAATAAAATTAACTGATTAAAAAAAAAGTAATTTTTGTTATAAAAACTAAAAAGTTAAACATTTATACAAAATAAATAATAATATTTAATTCAAAACTATTATAAAAAATAAAACACGTACATTAAGTGTCAATATTAAACAAATGCACTAAATACATAAGCTGGTAACTTTGCAAATGTATATTTTAATCCAAATCAAGAGATCAATCTTTAAGACTTTACATCTAAACTACATTTCATTTCAATCATTTTATTGATGTTCTCTGCTCGTATTTTGAATTGCTCAAACATATCTGTTGATAGTTCTTCTTTGGTGGTGAAACGACATTTATCAAAGCTGAATATATCACGCATTAGTTCAATAACTTGATCCTAAGAACATCAAATAATAAACAACCGATACAAGCTCTATAAAATAATCAACTTGGTAGAAAATATATTTATAATGCATAGATATATTATAACAGAGTGATATAAATAAAATATAATATTATACTGGTAGTAAATTATACTAGGTGATGTAATTAATCAATATTTACATACTTTAAAAAACAAACATATTCTGCCCAGTTCTTCATCTGGACCTAAGAAGCCCCATGCAAGTAAAGGTGACATTTGTTCAGATATGTTGTAAAAATGATGCATAAAACCATTTGGATATTTCAATTTACTGCGCTTGGCACGGAGCACTGACCATACTGCAGTTGATAAAGCCTGAGACAAACATATTTAATATTACATTAAAAAAATCTTAGACCATATACAATGGATAGAGTCATCACCTATCACTAATCTATAAAAAGCATGCATAACGTATTATTATCAATATTTCTTAACAGTTGATGGCAACAATTAATTTGTTAATGCAAAATGTATACAATACTTAAAATTATTAGAGTCCAATATTACATATGGTGTAATCTTACATATCCAGTAATCCTATATTGTCATTTGAATAATTATAATTTAATTTATTATATTTAATGTAACATAAAACACCCAAACATATTTTATTATCTAAAGATGGTTTGACACAATTAAAATTTATATTATTTATTATTAAATTAAAATAATTTTAATAATTTTATTTTATTAATTATATACCTAATAATATAAATGCAAGTTTATTTGTTCTTTAATTAGATAGTATCTTGTATGTTGTGGTATCAAACAAATATATGTTATGAGTATTAGTACTTGTTATGACATATGAATGCGATTTGATATAGGTGTGTGCAGTGCGATATATATAATTCACTTTGCCCACATGAATCCGGGCAGGGTGTTTCTCCGGTCAATGTATGAAAAGTCGGAATACTAAAATGATCATTCTTACATTGCCCAAAATATTAGGACGTTGTGCACACTTTGGCTTTGTTTCTCAATTGTTAAATTTTAGATTTAAAATTTTGTACTAAGTTTCGATTCATTATCAAAAAATCATATATGATAGTAATTAATGAGTGATATGGCATATAATCATAACCTTCATTATGAATTTAAATTAAAACAAGGGTGAAGGATGCTGGTAAAAGTATAATCTATAATTATATATAATAAATTTATCCAGTGATACAAAAGTGTCACGAAGCTAAGTAAAAAAAAAAAAGAATGTATGCATTAATACAGGGCGCAATTAAGTGATATTTTATTAATACTTTATTGCTGTGTTGCATAAAAAATGTATTCATTAAATGGTCTACTAAAATGTAATGCACCAATCGTGGGTCACTTAATGGTGAATGGCCAGTGCTCAAAATAGACTGGAACGATATTCCTGTTCATTATATTAGCTTTTGCGTCCATTCCAGTTGGTTTCAATTAGAATTTAAGAGTGCTGAACTTCAAAAATATTAAGTAAATATTTAAAAAAAATAAAGAAAGTTGCCATTTGGTAAGACATTTACAATATTACAATCAAGGGGATTAAAATTATCAAACATTTCCTTTTAACAATTAATAATTTAATATAAATATAGAAGTTTAATAAGCTTTACCATCTACTATCATGCATATTGTCGCTAACTGTCATTCTTTTTTTTGGTTTTATTGCTATAACAATAAACAATCTTTATAATCAAAAATATACTTGCAATTAAATCCATGACCACAATCTATCTCTGTTTTAAGTCTATCTAAAGATTTATTAACAATTTTATACAATAAAATATACTTCTTACTACACCAGCTATACCTAACCTATGAAGTAGGGTGACCTACAATTACCATACGACCATTGTGTACCTAATTTGAGTAAAATACTAGTTGTTAAAAAATTAATGTTACAAAGGCAATCTGTATGTATCAAGTATCTTTTGATAACATTTGTTATCAAATAACATTTTCTAAAAATGAATTATAATTGTATCTAAAATATTGCCCAATCCTGATTATAGGAATAAGGCATATTAATTTTATAAGCGTTCCGATTCGTTAAATTTTTCATTTCAAGCATTGCAAAGAGCTTACTTTTAGTTAATTAAATGTTTATGCATAATATGTACTATTTTTTTTACTTCATAGTTTATTTGTTGTTATTTAACAGTTTTCTGATACGAAAAAAATATAAATATTAAATATCAATTAGAGATTGGTGTTAAATAAACGAATTAAGGGAACACGAGTGGGCATGCCTAATAGGTACTTTAGTTAGTTTCATAAATCATTCAAATGGCTCTATATTGTATATGATCTAAAGAAAAATTCAATATATAACTTTCAGTATTACGGTTTCTTTAAATCCTTTTGATAGCCAACGATTTTGTATAACAGCAATCACTGATGTAGGAGGAGCTTCAAGATCTTCAAATGCATCCATTAAAATGTAGTCCATAACAATATCATAAAATGTCATTTTTTTCACACCCCTAGTTGATAGTTCAATTTCAGCCTCTGTCCAGTGTGCATCAGTTTTTGCCCAACTTAACATCTCTTCATAAGCTATAAGAAAATCCTTGGGATCCTACAACAAAATAAAATTATATTTTTTTTAGCTAATAAATTAAATTAAACATATTATGACAAAAAAATATTACTTTTTCAGCAAATAAAAAAATATCAGTTAATATACGTCTCCCACAATCAGCAAACCACATTGAGTTCTTTTCATTCTTGAATAAAGTTTCAAAAGCTTGACGAATACAATGCAATTTGCATACATATTCTCTGTCAGAAGCGCAGTTCACTAATGTTGTCCGATAACTCCTAAACAGAAGTCAAATAAAAGGTAATTTAAATAAAAATTAAAAATTACTTAAATCATTTTATTATAAAAACTATATTCAAACGGCCAGTAGTTACTAATTAATTAACAAATATTAAGTACCTGCATGCTATGCCTTCAATTTCAGAGTACCTTAAAGCATTTTGATATAAATAATAGTTGTCAAAGTTTAATTCTTCAAATTCTCTTAAATTTGCTACCTAAAACATTATACTAAATAGTAACTGTGATATTTAATAGAAAAATGTTGAAAATAATACAGTAAAACACATTAGGCCAAGTTTATGGTTTTTTACACTTATCAACTTAACAAAAATTGAATTCATAACATCAGTCATCAGATATCTTTATATAGTGGCGAAGTCAGATTTTAAATAAACTATCCATACATCATTAATTTTATAATTGTGCTTTTTTTAAGAAATAAATCATTTAAGTATTTATATGTTATATATTATATTATATATATAAAATTAGGATTCAGATAACAGTTCATAATGTTATATCAGTGGTATAGTTTAAACTCAATCAAAGAAGAAATGTAATTAGCCTCAAAATGATTAACCCTCTCCTCTCACAGACAAGTTGACAGTAGTTTTTTAGTAATTTTATTTTATTTTCTTATAATAATCAAAAAGTAATATAAATAAATAAAAATACAAGGAATAAATATTTTTTTTTAGTTTTAAAATTGGTTTTTTTATTATAATTAAGCTATTTAAAGCCTAGCGATGTAATATATAATAACTTTTATAATTAAACTTAATTTATATTAACAAATGATTCTAATAATTCTATATATATAATTATTAACTTGGTAGATTATTAGAAAAACTTTTTTTTAAAAAAAAAAAATGTTAAATTATTTAAATGACACACTAAAAAAACATAACTCGTAGAATATCCCACTCTCATCAGACAAAAAAATGAAAAATTGGGGGATATAGTGACACTCAGAAAAGTATTTGAAACAACTCTGTGAAAAAAAAAATTTAAAAAGTTCAATAGTGTCGTCAGAAAATTTAAAAATAAAAGTCTGTTCTTTTATATATACAGGATATATCTATAGGTATTTTCTTTCGGAATTCCATACAGCATATAGCATTGTTATTGAGTACATTTTTTGTAAACATGCACCTTTTTGATAACGAACATAACACAATTTTTATATATAATACAAAAAAGGTAATAATTTACCATTAAAATTCCCTAAACTATAGTTTGAGTTGTTTTATTTATCAATAGAAATACAAGTATTCATGGGATTTAAAACTGTTTTAATGCTCTCATAGTTTATACACATAAACCACAGACTAAGAAAGAATGGACTGGAAATGAACAGGTGGCAGGTGACATAGTGGCAGACAAATGTATGGGTATGTGTGGTAGGGGGAAATCAGAAAGTACCTCTTAAATATTACCTATATTCATTTAGTTCATAAACTGAATTTGGGTAATGTTTTATACATACTTACTAATTTTCCCTTCTCCCAAATAAGTCTACCATTAAATTATAGCATGCATTCCCATTTCCTGCACAATGCCAGTCCATTATATCTTAGTCCGTTAAGTAAACATAGTATAATTGCTAAGATATTCACTTCAATATCTTTATCAATTCTTTTTGGAAACACAGATATACTATATAGTTTATTATCTATATCCGCGTTTGAAAATATCTATAACAATCACAGATATATATAAACTATCTGTGATAATACCAAACTATCAATATGATGCTCAAGGATAATAAATTATTTATAAAACTAAAAAATAACAAGAGAGGGAAATTTAAATATTACCATCCATCTTATTCATTCTTATATACAGTAAATAATTTCAAAATAAACTAATATGCCGCTGTAATATAACAAAAAAAAAGTATTTAAAAATTGAAAATTTTAAGAGGATGTAACTTGAAACTTGGCCTAATTATTAAAAATATGTTTATATATATATCACAATTGAGACTTAAATGGAATTACAAAATAATATATATTTAGAAACAACTTGTTGAAATATATTTTGTTTAGATTCTAATTATTTAAATAATAGATATATAGCTTACATCTGTGCGTGCTGATACAAAACTATCTACTGATGAACGACGATCATCAAATTTTAATGTTTCACCATTTGCATTCTGTTGAACACGAAATAATACTGACCTCTAAATTAAAAAAATATATATATTATGATATTTTTCAACTAATTTAAGTTAAATAAATAAAAACATAAAACCCCTACTTGATCTAAGAAAAGTAATTGACATTGATCTTGTAACGAATAAGCAGAATCCACTAACACCTGAAGTTCCTTACAAAATTGAGAATCTTCAGTGGACATAAGTTTATTAGAAACCATTGTTGAATTATTGCCAGAAAATGCTGCCAATGAATCTTCCCAAAACGATATACTACAAGCTAATGATTCCATCCCTTAAAAAAAAAAAAAAAAAAAACCATAAACATTATTTAAGTACAAATAATTGAGCAAGACCAATTTAACTTTTAAAACATTACTTACCCATTACACCTAATTGTTGAGGTGCAGTATACTTAACTTCTGAGGATTTGCAGTAGCTTGGAGAATCTTGAGTTGAAGATATCACAGATGCTTGCCGATTAGTGGATTTGATGCTTGGACTTAGTGATCTATGGCTAGTTCTAAAAATTCTAAAACTAGATACTGAAACATAAGAAATAGAATAAATATGTAATTATTTGTTTAAATAAACATTTTAACTTACCTGAAGGTACCTCAGCATTAGCTTTTCTCTTGTCATAGGAATAATGTTTAATAACTGGTGCTGATTCTCGAGAATACTTTCTTCTTTTCCAATAATTTCCTAATACCACTATTAATGTAGTACTTATAATTAATCCCATGGAAATGGATACACGGAAACCCTGAATAGCAAAAAACTTTTATGTCAAACTATATTGTAAGCTATAATAGAATAGGAAACTTAATTTGGTAGATCAATTCTTTTATTGGCTACTTAACAAATATTTGTATATGTACCTATGAGTTCCACTTAATGTGTATTAAATTGATATTGATATTGGTTATTTTAATAAAAATTTGCAAACATATTATGGGCATAGCAAACTATTAATGAAATAAAAGTATAACACTTACAATGTATAAATTGAATAATTTTGATAAAAAAAAATAAAATATGATATTATGTTAATTTAAAAATGTATAAAGTGCCATTTGTAATAATTATTTTATAAAACTTTGTTATTTATAAACTAATCATTATGTAAATTATTTCCAATATTTGTATTATATATTATTACATTAATTTGAGTATTTAAATAGGTATAGCCAGTATCTATAGGCAAATGTATAACATTTAAATATTAGGTACCTATTATTAAAAAAATTTAATGTGTCAAAACAAAATATATCTATAAATCCAAACCTAAATCTAATTCAAACCTACTCGCTTTTCTAATATAGATGCTAAGGTACATCTTCTTTATTTTAGTAGAAATATAAAATGATCCATAAACATTTATTGTTAGAAAAAATAATATGGTCAGTAATAATCGAGGTAATAATAAAAATAATATAGTACCAAGTATTAAAATAAAATATAACAAATAGTTAATGTTAGATAGAAATAATAGGTGTTGCTTGAAAAATACTGGCTGATTTATGAAATATTATAGATTTTTAGTTATAGGTAGTACCTAGGTTATTTAATTACAATACACTTTAGTAACAAATATTTAAAATAAAGTGGCAGTGATAGTAATTTATTTCAAATAAAAAGATTGCAAATGAATAAATGTTACAAAATGAACAATGTTAAATTGATTTGTATAGGTACACAATCAAAATTGTTAAAAAATATAATAATATACACAAATAGGACATGAGTTTTTTTATTTTTCACTAACTAGATACTTAAGTTGGTTTTCAAACTTGAACAATGGCTAATTTGTTTCAGTCAATAGAATAAAAATAATAGCAATAAATATTGTTTTATAGCGTCTCAGTAATAGCACAGATAATAGTTAAACGAGTCAAGTATCGCTCGAAAGGTGCTTTTCTGAAAATGACGTAAATGTCTCAGCCGGTCTAAAAGTTTGAGGTAAGATTGACTTACATATTCCGAGATATGCTTTCGCAAAATACCCGTGAGCTTGGTCAGTGGATACAGGACCACAGCAGATTTTTTGCCCATAGTTTGCAGACCGATGGATTACTGGCGCACGACGTTTTGCACATAATTTATAGAAACACAAAACATATTAATAAATCTAATATCGACCATTGAGCACACAACTCAAAATAATAATAAATGATATTCGACGGACGAGAATTTTGGACGTCCGTGGCCCGACTGCGATCGCAGCTTGAGGTTACGCCGAATCCGTAGCGGCTCTCACTTTCGGTGAGATTACACAGAGTTGGTTATCACGATCACGAGAATGCGGAATCGTGATAACGGTACGCTGCTAATCACAATTCTGGTAACGGCTCACGGCGCGATAACAGTGTTGTCAAGTTATCACTCGATATGTTTTATCAGCTATCTATAATCGAATATTCGACGGACGACGATCGACGTCCACTATAAACAATAGACATTAAACAACCGGATTTGAAATTTGACTCAGTTTTAAATTCTAAATCTCAATTCGAATTGTGCTTACGTAGTTGTGGTACATTTGAAATTCAATTTTTGCGTTTAGCTAATTTGTTAATCAGTGGTACAACAATGCAAAAGAATCTGAAGCGCCTGAAGCACTAACATTTTGTAAGCAGAAAGCAGTACTCACTCATGTTATCCATAATTGATTTATTATTGAAGTAATTTCTATTACATTTTTACTATTTGGAAACATTTCTAACAAAATTATTAACACATCACAAACAAAATATCTATCATTGTTGTGTTACTACTAAATACTGATTGTATATCGCATCATGGTATGCATTTATGAAGAAACATTATCAAACATAGAATTTGAAACATATTCGATACCACTCATGTGACTTTTGTTCCAATTCCAACCTCTACATTTGTCATTGAATCCAAAACAATTTTGTCTTTCAATTATTATATTGTGCAGAACACTAGTCTGTTGTGAAAAAAGATATGAAAACAATCAACTAATTATTGCAAAATATATTGATTTAATCTTATGCTGTGCGTATCACATAGTCGGTTGTACATAGTTTGTGAAATATTAGAATGACATTTTTGAACACTGGAAGCCATTGACATTGAAATGCAGTTTTTGTTAATATTATTTTACAAAAGCTGGATAATGAAACCAAATAAGTATTAAAAACAATTAAAAAGATCACTACTCAACCAACACAACTATACTGCATTCACGTTAAGAATCTTGACAACCAATTTGTGCTCAGGGATTTGAATTAACTATATTGCAGGAACAGATAGTTATCACTATCTGACAAAAACTGGTCACTGTCAAGGTTTATTTTAATGTGAATGGAATATTGTAAAAATTTAGTGAGTAGAATTGATAAAACAACAAGGATGAAATTTAATCTGGTAACGGAAAAGGAAAATTTGATTGATATAGTGAAAATAAAAAGCCAACTTAAGGGATAGTTGTGATGGGACATCAGCAACACTAACAATTATAATATTATATATTATTTATAAACAAAACAATATAATATTTCATTTTACACAATAATTAAATTTAAATCAGACTCAATGTTTTGAAAAAATTAAAAATTAGAATAATATTAGTAATCTTATTATACGTTGTAAATCATTACTTTCCTAACTGCAATACTGTTAACAGTATAGTAAACTAATTAAAATAGATAAAAAAAAATTAATTGTTATTTGTATTACAAAAATTCATGTTTTATGTGCTATATATGATTTCAAATACTTAATGTACATTAGGGTGGTTCTTATTTTTTTTTTTTTTAATTTTGATAGAGCTACCCATGGAATTTGTTTAAAACCGTAAAAAAGTGAATTATGTAAAGTTTCGTAATAATTGTTCAACCCTAAGGCGTGCCTCAAAAGTATTAAAGTTCGATGAAGGGTGTTTTTCCGATTTTTGTAAATTTAGTCTTTATTTAAAATAGGCAAAAAAATATAAGAATCAAATATTTTTTAAATTAAATATACTATAATAAATGTTACTTGTACTTTTTTCATGTAACTATTCATTCAATCACAAAATAAAAAAACTCAATTTTTATTATATTTTACATGTTCAGTTTGTACATAATATACTTTGTACCAAGAAAATTAACAACATAATTACATAAACAACTTTCTAGCAGCTATTAAATAGCCCATTTTTAACATAACATAACATTTTATACATATGTAATTCAAATTAAACACAAATAATACTATATATAAATTACATAATTAAATATCATTTGTTAGTGTATGTTTTTTAGTGTTAGGATATTTTGTCCTATAATCATATATGGTCTGTATTAAAAATTCCTTTTGGTCTTCATTCTTAGTGATTAAATTATTGTAATCATTAATTAATTTTACTTCACGTTCTTCTGCATCATTAACAACTTTTAAATTCGTAAATTTATCAAGTTCTTGTAAGTAATGCTGATTGTTTTTCCATAATACAGCATTTTCATTTAAAAAATCTGTTTTAATGTTAAACCTATGAAATAGTTTAACTGATAAGCCGTTGATAAAATCACTTATACATTTATATTTAAATAAGTTCAAGTTTTTAATATTAATGTGTGAAACGATTAACAGTATATTCACCAGTGTCAATTGTATTTAGTGCTTCTACCATTTTTTTCTTTTCTGATAATGGAACGTTTACATCAAGAAAAGCAAGTGCTGTTGTTCAGGATTTAGGTACCAAAGATGTCCACAATTTTTTTTTTAATATTACTAATGCAACTTTTTTGTCTATATTTTCATACTCTAGTAATTTTTGAACAAACATAAGATCTTGGTATGGTGCTTCAATTGCTATATGCACTCGAAACTAACTTATTTTTATAGTTTTATTCAATATATTGCCTTGGCCATCCACCTAGCATGATGCACCTAACATAAGCACCTGGAATACGAAATGATATTCCACCAAGTGGAGTTCCTCAGAGATAAATAATCGTAAGTTCTAGAAGTTCCCTGTAGTCTTTACGAAATTGTTCTTTTTTTGAATGATCAAAAGCAAACTGAAGCACATCATTTTTTGTGTATGATAAAGCCGTACAAATATTACTATCTTCAATACCCGCATTATAATTACTAGTATTTAATTTGCTCCAGTATTCTTGGAATTTTTTAAAAAATGGAATATTGGGCCCTGACGTGCCAAATTTTTCTTCAAAGACACATCTTAACACCAATTCATAAATATGATGATGACACATTAGATATAACATCTTTTTTGAGATGCTGCTCTAAGAAGACACATGCACCCTTCAAACGACTAGTATTGGATGCTGTAATGTCACAACAAACTATAACAACTGAGTAACCAAACCGAGTCAGCTTTGCATTTGTGTGTTAATTTGCAGAGTGTGTTTTAACAATGTTAACAGTAGAGAATTTAATAGCTCCTAGAAAATTATTTATGTAGTTTTGTTGTTAATTTTCTATGTATAAAGTATATTATTATATACAAACTGAACATATAAAATATACTAAAAATGAGTTTTTATTATTTTGTGGGTAAATGAGTAGTTTCATAAAAAAAGTACAAGTAACATTTATTATAGTATATTTAATTTAAAAAATATTTGATTCTTATACTTTTAGACCTATCTTAAATATTTAATGCTAAAATTAGAAAAATCGGAAAATCTACCCTTCTTTGAACTTTAACCCTCTTGAAGTACACCTTAGGATTGAACAATTATTACGAAACTTTACATAATTCACTTTTTTACGGTTTTAAACAAATTTCATGGGTAGCCCGATCAAAAATTGAAAAAAAAATTTCTTCATCTATAAGATAGGGACTTCCCTAATGTACATTGATATATTTTTATTATAATTGTATAATGAATCTGTTGTATCCATTATTGTTGATACCAGAATTTTAAAAATAATAAAAATTTTTAATATTTTGTATTCCATATTATATCTATTAGTTACAAGATACATTTTTAATTTTGTATGTTATACTATATATCATTGTATATTAGTAAATATATTAACTATAGTAATATTTTATAATTTGCATTAAAAAGAATAATATATAAAGTATTAATAATAAGAGTTTATATGATTCGCTTGCATAGTTATACTTGTTTCCATTTAAAAAAATTCTCTCGGCTGAAACAAAAAAAATCAGACTTCATTAGAGTAACTTGTTATAGTCCTAATAGTTATATAATGATAGGGGACGAGTGTTGCGTCTCTAATGTGATCAAGAGCTGAGTCATGGATTTATATACCATATTTGAATAATATAGAATATTTTCAAAAATATGTTTAATATGGTTATTACCCATTTTATCCAAGTACATTTGATAAGTATGCAAAATAATATACTTTAAAATATGTATTTAAAATGTAATTTTTTTTAATTATTTAAAAAACTGTCTAAGATAATTATTATGTATATATTTTTTCTTCAATATATATAAAAAATAGAAATTAATATAATTTTGATTTGTTTAAATTATTTCAGGATATTGATAAAATATTTAAAAATATAGTTCCTACTTTTAATGAATAAAAATTTAACTAACTGAAAACTTTTTTTTTATGACACTACAAACAATATCTAATGGTTTTCATTTATTAATACAAATTTTATGTACAGTAGAGCGTCGATTATCTATACTACAAAATGTTTGCACAAATTGATTTATAAAATTCAGTTTTATCATATATATTATGATATTAAAGATTAATTTGTTATGTACTGTGTAGTGGCAGTGCAAAAATAAAAATTGATTATTATTTTAAATGCATACATATATAATATACTTTTAACAATACATAAATATTTATTTTATCATATTTTACTTATATATTATACATACAGTACACAAGTTTTATTTTTAATTAGGTACATGTATATTATATAAAATGTTAAAATTCGTGTTCGTTTCATATTTTTTAGTATTGTTTGATAATCGACATTCTATTGTGTGTACAATATATAATAAAAATGTTTAAGGTACTGCACAACTAGTAATTACCATTTACCATGAGAAATAATAGTGGTGTTTTCTACTCTTGCATACATACTGATTAATTTTAATTGCATAATGGAAATATCAAGATGTTTATTTAAATAAAAAAAAGGAAGGCATTTTAAACATTTATAATTATTTTAATTTAATTATAAATCAACTTACTGGATTACGATCAACATCAAAGTCTACTGGAATATCTCCCAATATTTCATGTTTTATAAATTCTTCAGATGATTCTTGTGAAATATCACTTATTTCTATCTCTTGATTTGTAATAAGTCCAATTTTACCTTAAAACATTTTTTATTTTATTCCATGTATACATTTAAAAGTTAACATTAAGTTATTTCATATATTTTTAATTATATATTTTTATATTAACTTAATAAGAGTATTATAGTAGGTACATACTTGTTTTCTTTACCAAAAGCAATTTTTTCTATCAACATAAATTATAAGTCTAAAATAGTTTCTAGTTAGGTAAATAATTTAAAAATTTCTATATAATTGTTATTTTTATATTTATTATTTATAACACTAAAAAAAAATGTTCTTATTTAATAAACCAAATAATTTTACTTTTTTTTTTCTAAACAACAAACTTCAAGTAAAAGAAACTTTTCTATCACTGAAGAAAGTTATAGAAATCTTCTACATATTAATGAATGTTAGTATTACAGTATAAATATGTGTAAAAAAAAAAATATATAGGAATAATCTTTTGAGACAAAATTAGGTTTGTTCACAATATACACCATATGAGTATATATAATTTCTAATATTTCTAAATTCATAATTCCATCATATTATTATTAACAATATGGACAAGGAAAAACTATTTAACATAAGGCATTTAAAATATTGAGTTTCTTAATCTGTCATAGGTATGCATATGTGCAACGCTCATCCAAATATTATATAGACCATCAGCTGTATACATTTTATTAAAACATTTTATCTGATACTAATAATACCTTTAAATGACATGTTTATAAATATTTATAAAAAATAAAAGATTTGTTTTTCCAAATGGTTAATGTTCGACTAGGATGAGAGTGCCAATGAAAGTAGCATACAACAAGTACATGCATATCCTGTCGTAATGATAAATACAAAACTTCAAAAAGTGAATAAATCAGTTTTTTCTTTTTTTTTTGATAAATTATGAATAGAACATAAAAATTATATTTTTAATTTTAGTATAGGATAAAAATGTAGATATTTAATGGAATTATTAGTACAACCAAAACAGTTAAAAGTAAGAACCTTTCTTTAATTTTAATTCCGCTAGATAAAAAGACACTTATTCTAGTAAAAATTATAATATTATCAATGTTGGTATTAATATGGTGATACTGTAAATATATTCAAATTGACTATTATTACAAATTCCTATTCAACAACCAATTTATTGTTTTAGAACTCTATTAAAATTATTTTAAAGTCTCAACCTTGAACTAAATACTTAAAAGGAAAAATTAAAAAATTAAAAAATAAAAAAACAATTAGTACGGCCTGCTTAGTTTAATTTTATATCATATTCTTATTATTAAGAATATAATTATTCTTATTACTATTAACTTATTATAATAAATATTTTATTAATGTTTATAAAACACTTACTATCAATAAATTTTGACCACATATCTTCTTTACCAGATATAATAAATGCATCTTTTACAAGATACATAAAATTGTTGTAAGACTTCACATCATTATTATTAATATAATAATCTCTTAAAACCTTCAAAGTTGATGCTGGTTTTTGTAAGTCTTCCAGACTTGAACTAGTCTCTATTAAGTTTAGAGTTACGTATTTCATTTTTCCACAAACTGCAATAATAATTAATATAAATGTATTATAAACAGTAATACAATTATTTTGAATAGTTAATATAAAAAAATGCTATTTTATCATTTAAACTTTTAATAGGAAGTTTATATAATACAACTCATTTGAAATATTGAATTTGGTCTTCATATAAGGGCATAGGTAGGAGGGCCATTTCTTCCTATAAATCCTGATCAAATAAAATAAACCTTTAATATTAAATTATTTTTAACATGTTGAATTCTGAATGGTTGACAGATATAACACCAAGTGTATAAAGATGTATCTAGTAGAATCAAAAGAATTTAATCATTACACTTTTAGTTTATTTAGACTCTTTTTAGCAGCACAGCAACATATTTTTTCCTAAAAGAGGACATCAATAATGATATAGAAAACATTATGATTATGTTTTATATAATTGTGTACCTATTATATTTTTTTACTATTACATTATACAGAGTGATTTTTAAGCATGCTCAACACCATTTTTATGTTTAAATTATGCAAATACTCAAATTCTGGATTTTGGTATTATTAAATGTAATTAAAAACTATATTTTAAGAATGTTACAACATTTAATCACCTACATAATATGGATATGAGAACATTCATTACTTGTATTTGTAAGTATAAAAATTATTAATTATTTTAACCTTATTATAATTTAAATATAGGTATTGAAGATACTAATGTAATAACCAGAAAATTCTATTTTCTCAATTTTTTTAGGATAAGAAAAACTTCCTAAAAATTGGTAAATGAACCAAAAGCAGTGTTATTTAATGTGTAAAAATAAGATTTAGAAAATAAAATAATTTCCTTTGGTGTTTACTATACACACAAAAATCTATTTTATATATATAATTTAAATGCTGTTCGTAGGGAAGCACATAACTTGAAAATTAACGGACCGATTGTGATAATTTTTTTTAATATTTATTAATAGTCTAAATAAGGTTTTTAGGTTAAAACAATAGGGAAAAGTTGCCTGGAAGATTGAAAAATTCTGAAAAAACAGAAAGTGCTACTTTTGATGGGATTTATTTTTAATCTCTTATTTATTTATAATGTTGCCATTGGTCACATATTTTATTTCTATAATAATTAGTAAAACTATGGCATACCTATACATTTTTTTTTATAAATAAATTTATAAAATAAAACATTTTTTTGCAACACTAAGCAAGAGAGATAGTAATTTATGAAAACTAAATAAAATTGATAAATACACTTTCAATAGTTGCAATAACAAGTTATGTCCAATTTTGATTTTAAACATATTTAGTTATTATTACTAACTAGAAAGAAAATACTTTTTTTAAAAAAAACACTATAGACTGTAGTACTAATCACAGAAAAAATCAAAAATTGTCCAACTTACATTTGCAATGTATAATTATCATAATAAATGTATTTTTTAAATGTTATTGATTTTGTTATAGAAAATAAAAAAACCATCTTTTTATACCTGGTTATATTGCACCAGATAGTATATCTTAAGTCTAATAGAATTGTTAGGAGCAATAACTAGTTACGTACAAACGTATTAAGATTTTTTCACACTATGAAAAATAAAAAAAGGTCAATAAATGGGTACCATTCTGCTGTATAGTGGGTGTTTAGTGAGGTCATTGTAATGGATTTTTTTAAATTTGAATTCAATCATATATAATCATTGTATATGAAAAACGATTCTCAGCGAAGACAGTCTGACAGCTTACTTAACGTAAGTGTATTTCATGAAATAATTGGTATTAAAATAATTTATTTTACTATTAATAATAGAGTAGGTTGAATTAATTTTTATAAAAAACATTGCATTTGAAAATATCATAAATTGTTTAAAAAATCATAATATAATTTAAAAGTTTCAAGCACCCACAAATAATATTTTTTATATAATATTCTCAACATTTTTGAGTTAAAAACGAGTTTTTGAAAAATGTGGACTTATTGCACCGATGCCTTCAATTATTCTTTCAAATGATCTATCATTCTTGCTTATCATTATATCTTATAAGTTATAAGAAAGCATTATGAATTTTATGATTTATATATAGAAATGCTCAAGAGTTCAATGACTCACTTTGTTGAAAAGTATTGTACTGTGCTCTTGTACATCTAATTTTGGAATATGGAATCCTTATCAATCCACATAAATAAATAAATTTGAAAAAGTTTAAAATAATTACTTAAATACATTTTACTATAAACGTAAAAATTTAGTGGCATTTGTCTTTTTTAATTCAAAATTATACAATAACCCTTTAATATAAAGAAGAAAATATCTAGATATTTGCTTTATTTATAATCTTGTTAATAATAAAATAGAATGCTCGGAATTTCAGGAAGTATAACTTTTAATTCTAGAATCAACTTTTCTTTCTTTGTTACATATCACTATCAAAATTACAGTTATTTTCAGTCTCTTAGCAGAATGCTAAGTAACTATAATAAAATTAAAAATGTTGACTTATTTTACCATAATATAAATCAACTGACATTAATTATGTTCTAATTAATTTTAGATATTGTTATACTGCTACCAATTGCACTAGTAAATATGTTAGCTTTAATTTATTGTTCTATTTTCTGTAAACTATTCGAGGCATAAAATAAAATTATTATTATCATTATTATAAAATAATGAATTTTAAGCTTGTTGACCGTAGAATTAAAATTTATAGTTGATTGAAACAGTGTTTTCAATTTTAAGTTGCACCCCACCCCAAATAAAAATGCTGAATACGCTTATTCATGATTACAGAGAATCAAACAATACTTATAACAAATAAAATATGCTTCAATAATTAAAAATAAATTTAGGAATACCAATCACAGAATCGAATCCATTTTCTATAAGTTTATTAAAATCTTCAATCGGGTTTAATGCTGTAATCACACAATGTTTTGAAATGTCTGATTTTAAAGTATTAATATCTTCAACTGAAGAACTATTAAATAAACAAAATACACATATTATTTTTATTATTTATCGATTCATTTCATATAATTAATTAATATGAAATACATACTCTTTAGAAACTTTTTGTTGAAGTGATAATATTTTTATAACTTCATTTATAGGTTGATTAGCATTTAACACAATGCTTTTAGGCTGGTTAATTAAACTTTGCATGGACTCTGGAATTGTTTTTGTTAATAATTTGTCTGGATCAATAGCTTTTTGAGTAATACAATCAAACAAGTTCTGTAATTCAGGGTCGTATGTATTTTCTGGCATGAACAATTCATTTCTTAAATAATATCAATAATTAGTAAAATAATATGTAAATTATAATAAATAATATTTCAATTTACCCATCTTTATCCAAGTCTGTTGCATCTATATGCTTACAAATAACATTCTTTTCTTCATCATTAGGTTTAAATGATTCTAGTGATGGAAGTTTATATAAGTGCTCACCTTCAATATATGGAAGATTGGCATAAACAAAATACTAAAACAACAATATATATCATACAAGTTATTTGAAAATAATGGTTATATATATTTTCAAAATAAATAATTATATAAAATGGAACAATTGGTGAAGGTTCGAGGCTTCAATATATTACATGATATATATGTTAAAATATACATTTTGATATACATACTTTTTTATCATCTTCATTTTGAGGAAACATAGCACCAATGCTTGGTAAATTGTTATTTGTATAAACTTTTCTAACAATCATTACTTCTTCTCTTTTAACCATAGCATGGAAAATAGCATTAAATGTCATAATATCTTGCTACAGAGAATAATAAATATTGTAAATACATTATTAATGTAAGCAAATAAAATTATATATAATACCAACTATATTGCCTAGGGATAAATAAAGTGAGATGGGCAATTCACCTATGGTGGATAGTTGTAACTAATAAATCATTTTTTTTTTTATGGGAACCAATTGCAAGCAGAAATAAATGAATATACGGTTATGGTTTTAATATTATTAGAAGGTAAGCCACCTTAAAATAACTGATTCCCTATTTATCTAAACTTTTCTTGAATCATCAAAATTGATAAAGTATTTTTAGTTTTAAAAGTCTCAGCAATATACTATGCCTATAATACATTATAATTGTTACTCAATTTTACATTTATATAGAATAATCAAAATGACAAAATATAATAAAACAGAAAATTTTATCCAACCATAAAAACAATTTTATTATCTGTAACCTATGGCAATCCAATATACAAACAAGTGGATTTTTTTTAAGAATTAGTTAGAAAATTATTTATTTTGTATGTAATTTTCTTCAGTATTCGAAAATACTAATATTTTACTATTAGTTTATTGAATTACGTTTATTTTAACTTTTCTAATAGTTAATAAGCTATAAAATATTGTTGAGGGCATTGTTATTGAATTTAACCCAACTTCAGGCCCAGATTTAGTATCATCACTGTTTTGTATTCATATCAATATTCATTAGCATATCTATTATTTCAGATATTCAATATGTATTCAACATTACTTATTAATCTTTCCTCAATACCTTTCCTAAATCACAGATACCTGGAAATATTGTTATATTCTACAAATTTAAAAATCTAAAGACAAGACATAAATATTAAATTAATGCCAGAATTTATGCACATTACTAAAATTAAATCTGCTATTCAGAGGACGTTAATTCACATCTAAGTTGTTATGTTAGGATAGTTTACATTTTTATGGAATTAAGTCACTAGATAATAAGCCCACAATGGCTGATGTGTAATGTAAATATAAGGTTAACAATAGATTGGAATGATGGAAGGCCTAGAATAATTAGAAAAAAATAAGTAGAAAGTCCGTTTTTAAAATGCTAATTTTAGTTACCTTCCATCAGAAACTTGCTTAATTACAATACATAAATAATCATTAATTATATGTTGAAGTCCAGCAACATAGTTAAAACTTTGATTTCTTTCATGATTCTTTATGGTGATTATATTATATTACATGTATTAATAATTAAAATAATATTAATGTAATCAATTGTATAGTTTATATTCAAAAATTATGTAATTTAGTTTAATTTGTATATTTTGAAACAATAGCTCTGTACTTTTACCCTGGGGTTTTCGTAAATTAATAAATAAAAATAACTTAATAAAGAAAAAGTAAATAATAATTAACAATATTTTAATTTACTTCATGGGGTTTAAAAATATATGATCCTTTATCTAATAAAAATGATCGTTGTAAATTTGTAGATTTTGTAAACCCCAATACTTGTAAACATCTTGGATCAGATTTTGGACTGGATGTATTTATATCTAAATTTATAAAAAAAAAATATTATATAAAAATACATATAATATATCAACAATTTTAATTAATTTTAAAATTTTTGTGATGCACTTACCAGGTATTGTACCACCAAAGTAAAATCCATCTTTTATAATATCAGAATCAACTTCCATTTTATCATCTTCAACATTAGAATATGAAGTACTTTCCTTCATGTCTGTAATCGAATCTTGTGTATCATAGTTCTTACGTGATAACCAATCAAAGTTATCAGGGGTTTCATCTATCTGTTATATTAAAACAAATGTTTAAACATTTTAATAATTGTTATTTTAATTTTATTAGATAATATAAGTTAACAAAACTAAATATTTAAAAGATACAAATTAATTATAAATACCTTTTTATAGCTAAAAACTTTAATATTAAAAACATTTCCAAAGCTTAAAGGCACATTCCAAGCTTTTGGAATTACTTCTTTTTGTTTAAAATATTTTAATTTAGGTAAAATTGATTCAAAATTACCTGCGGTCGCCTAAAAAAAAAATAAATAGTGAATCATAAAAATAGTAAGGATTATTCTTTTTTCTTATAAAATAATCTGGTTAACATGGTTTTAACATCAATTTAAAATCAAATGTATAAAAATAAAACATATCAATAATTTTAAATTATATAGATATTTTTTTGTACTAAAATAAAATCAAGATATTTTTATACATATTATGTTGAACAAATTTAATTTAATTAAATTGTACAAGTTTCGGATTTATCAAAATATCAGAGCTTATGTTTATATACTAAATATTAATAATTCAGTACAAAATTGTTTGTAGAATCAATTTTATATTGCAATAGTACAGCATGATGCATATGTGAAATATATTATTAATAATATCTAAGATTTTTATGATTAATAAATAATGTAATAATGCATACACGATGTTATATTACCTTCTAAATTAAAACTTTAAATAATATCTATGATTTATAAATAAAGTAATAATTTATATGTTACAGACAAAGATTATACATAAGCATTGTCAAGAGAACTCAAGTGTAATTTGCTAATAATTAAGTTGTCTATTTTAATATAGAAAATTATATAATTTCCTAGTCATTTTTTTATTATGCCTAAAAAATGTAGGATATGATATTAAGATAACTTAAAATATGAGCTTCTGCTTGACATACTTAATGACTGATGCACTTTGGGAAATGTGATAATAAAACAATATTTTCTTTTTTTTATATACAGAGAATATAACACCAAATGGATACAGTGCGAGATTATGCATTTTATTATTATAGTTATGCTCAGATACATCTTCGATTTTAATGTGAAAAATAACACCTAGAATATTTTTATGGAGGGGTGGCATACAGAAATTTTTGATGACTCACTCACAAACGTTCGACTGTATATTATTAACAACTCTTTTGATCTCTCCCTTTAATTCCGAGTTTACTTGCCTATACTTTTGACTTCAGAAAACCCCACAAAAAGAAATCACACTGTAAAATTGCAAGATTTGTAGATTGGTAGGCACGTTTGTTTTATAATGGAAAATATCAAAATCTATCACTATGTTTATACAAGAAAAAACGGAATTACATGAGAAATTAAAATAATAACGGATAAAACTAATAAAACCACAACAACCAGCCGTCATAAGAACACTGCTAATTTTAAATTATATATTATAATATAAGCTAAATTATTTATCACCCAAATTATTATTTACACAGGAAAGTACTATGGAATTTTTAGTAATATATTTTATTAATATCATGACAGGCATACATATGAATTTCACATTTAATTTTGTAATTACATTTTATTAGTATCTTTGGTCAAATTATACTATATTTACACCCACTGCTTCCCGAAGATTTATCTACTTTTGTTGGTAGATTTAACTATTTAATAAGTTCAAAACAAATTTTATGGACATATGGTGCGTAAAAATTGTTAAGATATTAATAAATAATAACAATTTTTGCCGGAAACATATTTTATGGATGCATGTATGTATAAAATATAAAAAAATATTATACATTATATAAAATAAAATTATATTACCTCAGTTTTCAAAATAAATGTTTGTAATGCTGGATTGAGTAATATATCTTCACAAGCTTTGCCTCTGAAATCATATAATTAACTTTAAATAAGAATGCCTCAATATGAAATTAAAGGTAATATTATTGAATATAGATAATTGCCAAATCCTCTTAGAACCCTAAACAGTGCATTCAAGTCCCCCAGATCAAATTTTGTTAACCTATATTAAATTTCCAATAATAAAATATGAACATTGTGCAATGAAATAAAAGCATTAACGTATTTTAGCAGCCACTAATTTACAAAAATACTATAATTTATTGAAATATCTGGAGAGTATTGTACCTATAGCCAGTGGCGCAGAATACGCATATTGGGTGGTATATTTGAATCACCTAAAATGGGCGAATGGGTCATGGGTGGATAGGTAAAAATATTTACCCAGAATAATTATTACTTTTAATACAGTTAGAAGGTTAGGCTAGGTACTTACATAGTTACCAGTTATATATTACCCAGGTATTATATTAATACTATATTAGTAGCATATTGTGTCGCACAATGATTTCTATGAAAATGTAATAATTATTTGTATAACATATTATACAGGTTACATGTATAAGGGTGGTACTTATATGGTGGTTCTGAAAAAATTTATATTTTTCAGGTTATACCCCTTCGATTGGTTCAGTAAGACATAAAAATTAAATTTTAGACAATCAGAAAAAGTTAAGTCATGCAACAAGAGTCCCAAAATCATTTATTCTTGATTTTCACAAATTATATTATATTTTTAAATCTGACCAATAAAATATTAATATTATAAAAATTTTATATAACATACAAATAGTGTTTTTAAGTAAACATTTGTTTATTTTTAGAATAACTAAATTAACTATATTGATTATTATTATATTAATATAATAAGTATTATATTATTGAAATATAACTTCATATATACAATTTAATAGGAAAGTATATAATATTATAAATAGTTTATTGGTATTGTTGAAGATAAAATGCAATAAAAAAAATCAATAAAAATCTGTAAATAACCTGTCAAATATAAATACCACAAATTGAAAACGGGGTATCAAAAACGAGTATGTTAAAAATTAGTATAGAAATAATAGTTTCCAATTAATTATTTAAACAATAGACTCCCTAAGGAAGATTATAGAGAACTGTTAGAATTAACCATCATTTTTTTGGGGGGAATACCCACTATGATGATTCTTATTTAAAATATCTGAAGTCATGCACCATACACAATGGATAGCAAAAGTTATATACTGTTTAAAAACGTATATATTTCAAAATCAGTTTGATTTCCAACAATGAAAAGAAAAATCTATTGCTAGTATATGTGTGTTTATTATTAAGTTATACATAAAGGTTTAGTTTAAAGCTTCCCTAACTTCAAGTGCACTACTGCAAGATTTAACATTTTTAAAAAGATTTAAAAGATTTAATGAAATATCAGTAGGTTGATAAAAGTATTTCATATATCAATAAAAAAAATGTGTGTGCATTTATGGTATTTATTTCCAGAAGCTGCAGCATTCTCATTTTTTAATAAAAACATCCCTGAGGAAACAAAGTAAAAAGTGATAACTGCTCTAAATAGGGACTATAAAGACAAAATTAGAAAACACATTCTCAAGCCAAACAAAGTTACTTCAATTTTAAACAAGTCTTAAAGATTTTATATGTTCAGAATCTATGCAACTATTTAATCGCTTCAAAATAAATAAAGATTTCTTTAGTATTGATCCGTCATCATAGCAAAATAATGACAACTACAAAAAGACCACAGCTATAATTAAAAATATACCTCTTGTTAATGATGTTGCTGAGCGATGGGTTAAACTAATAGAAGAGTATGACAGATGACTTAAGATGGAACCCGAAAACAATATTTACTGCAAGTTGTGTATAACTATAGCAAAATATATCCATACTCATAAAAATGAACACCAATAGAGGAAGTAAAATTACAAGTTAAGATTATAAATATTAGGTTATAGTATTATATTGACTGTCGTTTGTCATTAATTTACATCACACTTTTTTAGTGTGTTTATATTACATATTAGTGCATTACATTTATTCTATATGAAATAATTAATATTTATTTCAATTGTCAAATAGTATTAATTCTATATATTTGAACTTTAGGATGGAATATACACTTTTTTTCTCAAAATTCCTAAAATCAAATATGATAATTTGTCTTTTTACCATATGACTAACTATCTTAATAAATTGTAAGTTTATATAAAAATAGTTCAGAATATGAACTATAGAAAATGTTGTTCTCTAAAAAAAAGTTCTGTATAGATTTTAACAAAAAAAATAATATTTATTTAATGACCTGTAATTAAAATTTAAAAAATATATTTTTTCTTAAAAAATCGAGATGTATTAATTTTTGATGCTCTTGTGAGATTGAAATATAAGGATCACCTTTGTCAGTAAATGTATGATTTAGAGACATTTAATAATGGGTAAAATATTGAAAAAAATGTTGACCCATAGTCTAGTCTTTGATAGTTTAATGGAATGTTATTATGTAGGTATTGTGCAATTATTTTTGTTGAACGGAAAAATTGATCGTGAAAAAAATCTAAATTTATCTCAAAACCTTAATCCAATGGTCAATAACGCCAGCTACCAACATATAATTTTTCGCTGTCAAAAAACTTGAAAATTTATAAAATGCTCTTCATAAATTGTCAGAGGAAATTAAAAAAAAAGTCAAGTGTACCTACGTTCTCATTAGTTTTTTATAAGTCATCAATTAGTTTTGGACTTTGGTTAGAATTAAACAACCGTGTTTAATTGAACTCCGCACCACTGCCTATAACAACAGTTAAATATTTAATAGCTAACACTTGTTGTTTATAACTATATGAACAAAACTATAGAAAACACCATTGTTAAAATTAATACAAATGGGGGGAGGGTGATCCACCCAATGCCCTCCTCATATATGCTACTGATACTTTGTAGTTTTGAATAAATAGAATAAATATCAGTATAAATTATCTGGTTTAGCATTAAATGCTCATCAAGATACAAGATTAAAATTTAATTTCTATATTTAATGTACATGAGATTGTAAATGTATTTATAAAAAAAATGGATATACGTCAATTCATCGCGGCTAAATCCATCGTACGTCAATTCACCGCGGTCAATTCATAGCATGTCAATTTATCGTGATCACAATTAATCGCACGTCAATTTATCGCCAAATTTTATTATAAATTTATAATATTCTATTATTTAAATAATCACGAAAAATCACAAAAACATTAATCACAATAAATATTGTTTGTCGTTTACATAATATACATTATTTACAAAATTTACAATTGCAATTAAAAATTATAAGCTATTCCTTGTAAATAGTCGTCGATAGATTTATTTTCAAAATCATAGCATATTTGCTTTAGACGTTGAGCTTGATCTTGATACTTTTTTTTGTTGGTGGACATTCTCCAGCTATATATTGTTCGATTTTTATTTTATTCGTATTTTCCTCTTTTTTCAATGCTAATATAAATTTCCATATACTTGGATGACATTGATTTAAAATCGATGTAAAACAATTGTGCCATCCTTCAACAGCATTATTTGTTCTTGGTAAATCTTCAGAAACCAACGAAGAGCAATTCCAAATCGAAATTTTAAAAGTAGGCCATCGCCTTTTTTGTCGCCTGTCAGTACGTCCTATTCAAGTATCGTCAAAATAATTAAGAATTGGTGATAGTAGTTCATCATTTTCAATAAAGTATTTACCAAATGGTATCCAACAATTTTTCATAAGACTCAATAACCTTATTTTCTGGTACATAAGCTAAGCTTGGTAATTTACAAATCTGTAGCGCAAAAGTTACGTCATCTATATATTTTTTTTTGGAGGCCTGCGGCTTGAATTTGTCGCCAAATACATTGCGACAAATGAAAGAAACAATCTTTTAGTTTTGCTTCAGGAAATTCAGAAGTTATTGCACTCATTGCACCTTTTTCAAAGTCGACCATAATTGTCTTAGAACTTAGATCAGGCTCAATTGTTTTTAGTACTTAAAACATACGTTTATAGGCGTTTTCTTTTTTATTTGGTAATAAGATGTAAACAGACAGTAACACATTAGAATACTGAACAGCGTGAATTGTATATAATTGATAAAATAATGATTGTGAACTAGAAAATGTGCCATCACAAAACCAATTGTCGCATTGTATCATAAGGTAGAATAAACGTATTGTTGAAAAAATTAAAATTCGTTCAGTATGAATACCACTATCATATTGCAAAAAAAGATTTCCATCTATGGTTTTTGTCATTTCATCGGGTATGATAAATTTTAAGTCTGTCGGGTCGTTGGGCAACTGTAATTTTAGCTTACGTACACGTTGAATAATACGTTTAAGTATATTTATATTAGGTAACTGCCCACACGATTCAATAGGAATTTGATTGAGTTCTGAACCTATTACCAATTGTGTACTCATATCACTATTATTACTGGCTATATCTTTCATATTATTAAGTGTTTTTTTTACCAGAATTTCTGATGAACTTGGAACGTGATTATGGCCAGCGATTTTTAATATTTTCCCTTCGCTTAGGTGAAGTCGTCCGTGATATTTATTTTTATAATACTGATTACATTTCCATATGGATTTCGTGTCATTTTCTTTTTCTTTTAAAAAAATGTGGCCATCGTAGCAAAGCATATCCTTACCTTTCTCAGATTTTAGCATTTGAAAAGTCATAATAGAATAATTTTATTATAATAATAAATGAGCGTACTCGATAAATACACGACGGGTAAAATGACGATTTGACGGTTGTCATAAGACTGAGGCTAGTATTAGCAGAGATCATTAGAGTTCAAAAATCATAAAAACGATAACACGCGATAAATTGTGGCGCGATTTATTTATAACGCGATAAATTGACACAATAAAATGGCCACGGTGAATTGACGCACAATGCATTTAGCCGTGATAAAATGACGTGACACCTTTTTTGGTGTTAAAAAACCATTTTTTTTAATGGTTTTTATATAATAATTGATATGTTTTTTCCATATTATATTATATAATTAATTAACTGATAGAAACTTGTTTGTACTATTATATAATGACAGAATTATGAATTATGATTACATTAGAGATATGATGAATTAATACTTTTACCATTTTAACATAATAAAACTAGTTATAAATCTCAGGGTAAAATATCAAATTTGTAATGGTTTTCAATATAATATGTATACTGTGTTTTAAATCAACTTACATAATGGTTAAATTGATGTTTTCCGTTTTTAAACAGGTTGCTATTATGTCTAGATTATCAAATGAAATATCAGTTGCAAGATTTGAAAACATAACAATCTGGAGGCTAGTGAAGATTTCATTTCTGTAAAATTGAAAACTATAAATATTTTAAATTAATTATGATTAACAATTAAAATTATAGCTTTTAAAGCTCAAAAATAAATTAGTTTAGTAGATTCTTTTTTATCACTGTAAGAAATTAAATTATTAAAAACTATTTGAGTACTGAAGTTGTCATACGTAATTAATTCTTGGCATATAAAAGATGTACTGTATTGATTATGAAAATATAATAATAATGTGCATTGTTTGATATTATAAATTAATAAATAGGTAATATTGTAATAATATAATTACATTTACCTACTCACTGAGTGCTTAGAATATGAATTATTGTATGCACTCAATAAAATAATACGAACAATATAATTCTCTATCTATGTTTGTTTTAATGTAATTTTAAGCAAAGGTCAAGTTGATTTTTTAAGTTTGGAATTAACTTCAACTGACTAATTATTGTAAGAAAATTTGAGCTAATGAAAATATATTTGTTTTGAAATAAAATGTAATCATTTCTTAAGTTGATTGTTCTAGAACAAATATAATATAATATTATAATATTTATAGAGAAATTAGTAAAAATGTGAATTAACTGCATACACCTCAATTTAATATTTGTTTTACTTTTAAGTAAAATATATTTCAAATCAAAGTAAAATATAAATTTTAGTTTTAGTTTTGTATTGTTTTATAATAGTGTAATATACATACTTAGTTTCAATTTTAAACAAATCCGCAGCAAGAACAAAAGTACTAATCCAATCCGAAGGTGTTATATTTGTAGGAGATAAACTATCAATATGTTTAACTAAATCCCAAGTCGCTACACCTAAACCAGGAACGATTTCTATATTGTCATAACAACATCCTTGTGATGAGAGATGATTAATTGTACGAGATGATCCAAACAATATTAATGCAAAATAATCTTGACTTTCAGCTAATATCTAAAACAAAATTAGTAATATTAGCATTATTATATCATTAAATTTATTTATATAAAAATATAATTGAAAATATGGATTGTAAATTACATTTTTCTTTAAAATCATAGAGGCACAACGTTTAGATTTTTCAAAATATGTATTTCCATCTAGGTCTAGCTGTAAAGAATTTTTTCCGATATCAATTACAAGTATTATTGCGTCCTATAAAACAAAATATTATAATTATAATTAATATTAAAAGTGAAATATAATAACACACATATATTTATAAACAATAAACTTATTTATGTACTACGCCTAAATAATACAATATACTTTATGTTGAACATGAACCTAAAATGAAGGTCAGGTTAATCTAACCTGAACCAATAGCAATATCTTCAAATATTCCCACATAACAATATGTTATTATATTTATGTTAATTGGACAACAGAATTCAACCCAGGGAATTAATGAGATATTCCTAATAACACTCTACATCTATTTTAATAACAGCATGAATGTCAGTATAGATCATTTAGAAACCTTAATTTTAATCGACATTCTTCAGATATAAATGTCTTAGAATGACTAATTTAAAATAATTATTCTATAGCACATAGTTCTATAATTGATCAGTTATGTTCAAATGTATTCAGAAAAATTATATTTAAACTTCAAAACCGTCTTTAGCCAAACATTTCTTCTTATTTATACTGCATTTCCTTGAACAACTCCTTTTTTTGCACTTTCCATAACATAAATTCCACCAAGATCTGTGACATTCACAATACTCTTGCCATTCTCAGTCTCGATGTAACTACACACATTTTTTTTTTACTTCTGAATTGTTTTAATTTTTTTTTTAACTGGCAACAAAAATAGATTATCATTCAGTCATGTTCTTCTTCAATCATACAAGTCTTCTAATAATTTAAATCCATTAAACAATATTTTTCAAAACTATTCATACTTCACAAATAGAATGAGACAAATTTTAACGGTTTAAATAAAAATAAAAATTAAGTAAATAATATAATTTTAAAATCATTTGAATTACTATAATATGTTTACCACTTTACTAAAAACATTTGACATTTCATAATTCAAAATATACCTATATAAATAACCCTATAAAGTACACAAAAAAAAAAATACCAATCAAGTAGACACCCATTTAAAACTGTTGTCAACATATTAGGTACTCTAAACATCTTGAACTATGTTATCTACCAGTAATAAATAAAAAAATAATTAAACATATTGAGTACCTTTTCCATAGTAGCAGCAGCCATTAGAAATCAGTATGCTTACAATTGCGATACGGTATGTCTTGTGCACAAGTCGAGTAAAGTGTACTGGTGGTACACTACCTATACCGTATTTATGTTAATGTCCAAATGCACTTTAGTAGGTAATTTATATCTTGAGATATTCATGCATAATATGTGTGTGTTATAATGTTATTATTACGGACGGTTCGAGGTGCAATGTAGCGAGCAAGGCAGCAATGTGAGGAACAAGAATTATTTGGATATAATATACTGTGCCTTGTGCTAATGGCAGACGACGTCTGTGGACTCGGCAGAGTTGTAAGATTTTTCGAGCAGACGAGTCTTGGCGCCCGTCGTACCCGTTGGTGCGATGTAACAAAAGCTGTAAACGATAATAATAATTAACGATAAACAGTCGACGATAATGCGGCGCTGTGCTGGATGAAATAAACTATCACGTCATCTAAACTACAAAATTTTAAAAATTTTACCTGGGAGTATCTGGAAGTCTTCTACTGACAATATCACTGTATCGTAGACGGCGATCTACGGAGCGTCTGCCAGGCGTCTCCTTTTATGTCATTATGTTGTCCATGATATTGCCGTGTCATCGCCACCACCCTCTTTACCATGAAGAGCAGCTCACCCCTCACCCTCACGGACAAAGAACCGAGTAGACAAAGTAATATTAGCCCGTCACCGCCCACAACCACGACAAGACCGACGGCCGGAAAGAAAAAGAACGATATGTTGAGAGAGAATAGAGTGTTGGAAGAAAAACATTCCGAGAATTTCTACGCCATACGAAAACATCGAATGTTTGGAATCGCGTCTTTCTTTTCCATGGGTGCGTTGCCCCCAAGCGATAACCGCCGTCTCACCCGTCGCACACGTCAACGGCAACAGCGCAGGGGTGCCCAACCCATGGCCCGCGATTGGTTTCGACGTGGACCCCGCGTACATTTTCAGCAATTTCTATGGTCACATTTGGTTTTGTTTAGATTTAGTGCCTACGTTCTTCTTTTCATTAAAAACAAATGTTATTTTTTTCCTATGGCGACTACGATTAATAGGTATAAGTACAAACTATACATTTAAAATATTCAATATTCGCTATTCTATAATAAATATAAATAAAACGTATTATTATAAGAATGTACGTGACTCGCGACAACTTCTAGTCATTCGACGTGACCCGGTGTTCCCGAGAGGTTGGGCACCCCTGGTTAACAGCTCGCCAGCACTATCACTTTTAGCTCGCGATCAATAATATGTTTAGTACCGAACTACATTATAAATACAGACAGGGAAGACGAAGTTCGTGTGCTGCCCGTCGAGTAGACAAACGAATACACCGAAAACCTGAACAATATCGATGTGACGATATATCGTTACGAAAAGTATCGATATATTGCTCAATTACCTTTTTTAACACCGTCATACGCTGGTAAAAAAATCTATTACAGTGTGATGGTCATGTATAACAATTGGTGTAGTATATTATATAGAATTTCAATACTACAACAAACAGTCTGAATACTCTCCTGATTTTGAAATTCTTTTAATAAAACATTTGCGGACATGTCGATAATTGTTAAAAAAGAAGAAAATATCGATGTCTCGATATTATCGAATTGCAAATATCGATACAATAATAACGATATTTTAAAATAATAATACCATTTATCGATGTACATCGTTGCCATCACTAAATGCACACATACAAATACATTCGAGCATTTGAGTACCTAGTTGAATCTCAGTAACTCAAGTCTCGAATTTTTAACTGGATAAAAATAAATCTGACTCGTGCATTACTAGAGTTACATAGGTAGGTACTTCAAATTATATAACTTAAAAACAGTTCCAAGGGGTAAAAAAAATTGATTTATCAATGTTATCGAGTTATCGATACTTAACCGTACTTAAATAATAAGACATTAAGATGTACTAACTATGATCAACTAACCAAAAAGTCCCATGAAAAAGAAATCCTAGAAAAAAAAAGTCATAAGCTTAAAAAGTCCGGTATAAATGCATAATATAATAATATTTTAAATAATTTATTTCTAGTTGTGATTATATAAAAAAAAAGAAATTAAAATTAATTATTTATACAAAAACAATATACAGTCGACTCTCGGTAACTCGAACCTTGGTAACTTGAAATTTTCGATATCTCGAATAATTAAAATTCCCCTTCAAATAACAATAACACTTAATGTTTAAATAATCTTGTTAACTTGAAAATTAATTTGACAAGTTTTCGATATCTCGAATTTTCTTATTAAAATTTAGTACTAAAAATAGTTTATCAAGGCGATTATTTTTCGTAAAACCTGACCATTATAGTCAACTACATACATATTTATAATTGAAGACCAACAAATACAATCCACCATTATAAATAAAGAAGCGATGCTTGCATTAAAAACATTACGTAAATATATTGAAGGCAATGAAGGTATGGAAGATTTATTTAAACCACTAGGTATTTTAGAAAATAAAATTGAAAACAATGTTTTAAATAAACAAAAACAATTAACTTTACACCAATTCTTTAAAAATGATAATATGTAAATAAGAATGTATTAATAATAATGTATAATGTATTTTATAGTATGTATTACTTTAATGTAAAATAATTTAATTTAAATAATTTAAAATAAACATACTTTTTAAAAGTTTTTGATAACTCGAAATTTTTAGTAAGTCGAATTTTTTTTTCCTCCTTGAACTTCGAGTTACCGAGAGTCGACTGTAGTAGGTATACGCATATATAAAAATAATTTTTATTAGTCTAATTTACTGCATTATATCAATTATTTAAAAAAAAGTTCTCTAATTTTAATTGCCAGATCACATATAAAAACAATTGAATTAATTATTCATAAAAAATCAATATAATAATAATTTCTATTGAATATAGACTATTCGTTAGGTAAATCATTTAGTTAAAATTTATATTAATACTGATTGGAACGTTAGTTGAACAACACATTGTATTTTTCGTTTTACTTAATTACATGAACCGGATTTATTTTACCATGGCCTTTTTAGGCTTCTGACTTTTTTTTTTTTACCGCGATTAACTAACTATAATAACTATACCTATAAATTACAGAATTTATTATACTTGTTTATAATATATTATCGTTCGTTTTCTACTTATGAAATTAAATATTTACACTAAAACACAGAATAAAATATGAAATCATAAATTTAATTTGTTCTGAGCTATGATATTTCAGTTTGTGTCAATTACACGGTATATAATAGGTATTAATGCCATAATTATATTACTGTATATTTTTTAAAGGAAATATTGGCATGTGCTGTACTACAAGCATAGTACTACAACATAGCAAATGTCTGCTCAGCAGTACAATATTTTAATGTTTAAGCGAATTAAGTGAATTTTTAAATTGTAATGATTTATGTATTCATAACTTAGTATTTTTTTTTATTTTAATAAGAAATACAATCTATACAACATCCAAACAATAAGTAAATGTGAGGTAGGAATAAAAACATTATTGGGTTGCTTGATTATCAGAAGCCGTTCATTAGTGACACTATTAACTTGGGATCTCATCTTAGGCACAGCTAGTGTTAATATTTTGAGGGGCTGCAGCCCTGTCCAAAACTGTAAAATAAAAATAATTTATTATCTTTCTCAAACCATTACACATATTTTATATCAATTACTTAAATATTTTTTTTAGTAATTACATGCACAAAAAAATAATAATTCTTAGTCAACTGTATGTTAACATTATAAACATAATTAATAATATAGAAGAAATTTTAACATAAATATATCACAAATTTTAATACATTAACCGTATTTTTCTATCATAAACTAGCAAATGTGTTTAAAATATTGTCATTGTCAAAATTATTTAATAAGTCTCTCTCAATATGAATAATAGATAAATTTGTAAACCATTTTTGTAACATTGATGACTGTAACCAGGTTTTATCTTTAATTATTTTAATAAAAAAATGTAAAATATAACAAATATTAAAATCAACAACGCATATTTTCTGTGGGGGGGGGGGGTTAAATTTTTGTTAGAGAGGGTCTAAGCCCCAAATATCATAAAAAGCTCATTGGAAAGCACTGATAATATTCTTATGATTATGTTTAACAATAATTATTTTGAATTTGGGGATTTAATGAAACATGTATGCTTTGATCGCTAAAGTATTTTCAATATATATTCGATGTTTTGTTATTCTTTACTAATATAACAACAAATATATTAACATACATAATTCTTTATTGATGATTTTCATTGATTGTAATCATAAATATACTCTGCTACCCATAGGTAGAACTTGTATATTTATGTAGGTATCATATTTATTATGTATTGTATTATATTTATGTACATTATGTACTAATGTTTAGTTCTAATACTTTTTCATACTCTATGTAGTGTTTTAACATCACAGCAATTTAATTGCCAAAAATCTTTAGAAAAAAATATAGTTTATATCATTATAATACAAAAAAATATAAATATAATATTATAATTTTTTTAACACTGTCTGAGTCACAAGTTTTACATTTATTTAAAAAAAAAACTATCTGCTACAAATGTCACTTTGTTGAAATGTCACTTTCGTTAAATTTTGAAATTTGTTTTAGATCATTATAATGCAATACTTCATAATGAGACGAACTAATAGATTCATTTTCAAGAAATATCTTAGAGTTCCTAGATTGAATAACAAATTAACAACTTGATACTAAAGGTGAGTTATTGTATGTGTATTATACATTTATTTTTAATATATTTAATTGTATAGGTACCTAATCTAGCAAGAACTGTTCTTTTAGGTAACTATTTGAAACAAAAAATTAATTCTTTATTTTCTATCCATTTGGTGTAGTGGCTCATCCAGGGGATCGGTTTTGGAGCTAAAAATCCTCCAATTTTTTTTTTTTTTTGAAATTTTGAAGATCTTTTATTCCATTCATCAAATTCTTTCCACAATTTTGTGTTGAATGAATCAGCATTGGAAACAATACCATCTGTCAACTATGATAACCCTACCATTTTCAAGCAATTATATTCACTTATTATAACTGGTCACATAAGTACAATACCTGGAATACATATTATGTATAAATATTATGAATATAAATTATTGTAATTATATTTTATTTCAAAATATCATTCACTGGTCCCTTTGTTAAAAAACAGTGAACCTTATAGTCTAGGTGATATTTAACCTGCAACTTTGAAATATCATTATGAGCACATAAATTGACTATTTAATAGAATTCAAAGGAAATTATTTTATCATCATTAAAATTTTCTTATCCTGAAAAAGTAAGTTTCTTGGAATTAACTTTAATATTCAAACAAGAGAAAATGTCATCAAATAAGACCATTCCGTGTTTTTTCTCTTTCATTTAATAAAGATACGTATTTTAAACTCCCTTAAAAGATTGTCATTAAAACAACAATTTGAGAATATGGTAAATACAGTTTACCCTGATTTAACAAACTATTATAATACTAAAATGTCTTACTTAATATAAAAGAGAATGCATAAATATAATTGATTGACTATTGTATATTGTTTGTATATTGGCTTAACATTGTTGTTATTAAATTATTCATTAATAAGCAATTTTTAAGATTCACTTAATATTTACTATAAAGCCAAATAAATTTATTTTTTTTTTAAACATTGTTTTTCTATATTATAAACTTAATGCTTTTTTTTTACATGCAAAATATTTTTTTTCACGAATATAATACTTTTTTATTATTTTAATTTTGAACCCTAGTAATGTGAGTAGTTTTTTTTCAATTTGTGATTTTACTCCTTTATTTATTAATTCTAAATGCATATTGTAAAATGTTTTCACTTCACACACAATTTTTTGTAGTATTAATAAACACTTTTTGTGTCTCCGAATATTATTTTCCCCTTTAATTGTATGTTTAGCTGACCTACCATAAAAAAATATTCATATCTCGTTTATATTTTTATCTATAAATGTAAGTATTTATTAATATTAACCTGAATAACTAATACTTGGGCCACCTTTATAAATATATTTAAGAGTTTATAACAAGTTTATAATAATGTAATCCCCTTAACATACTCCGTAATCAATTAGGTAGTCCTTCACATACCATTTTATTTCATAATTTTCAAATCTAATAATTACTTTCTTTTTTACTGTTGATTTTATTTTATCTGTTATTTTATTTCCAATACAGAAATAACTTAGAGCTATCTCTTTGTGATCAAATCACTAGTCCTTGAGTAGTTATACATTATTTGGAATTTGTTTCAAATTGGTTATCAATTTTTTAGAAGTAAAATATTAAACCTGTTTTATTAAAAAAAAAAATCAGATATATAGCATATTAAACAAAAAAAAAAACTGATACATTGAATCAGTACAATATAATCAGTTTATGATTAGCACTTTCAATGCCGCCCGTGATTTCGGCAATTATACAGCGACGCCTCGTTATTTATCCCGTGACGCATTTACGCGTCAATGGCATTAGAAGCATAACTCTATTAATTCATAAAATTGAATAACATTTTAATATTACTTTTTAACAGTTTTATTATTACCTTTTATGTATAAAATACTTAGATAGTACACACACATGTTATATATCATATATCTAAACATATAATATATGAATATAAAATTTCCTAATATAAAATTACTATTATTTTATAATGGCAAAGTAGCCATATTGCATGATACAGCATGTTACAATAGTTGTTATAATTTGTAAATGATTTCAGTAGAAAAATTCATAATATTATCCAATATACACTCTGTATACGTTCATATACATTGTTTTGGGAAAGCCGTCAAAAACAACGATTATCAGTATCTAAAAATAACGAAAAATCCAACCAATTATAGATTTAAATTTAGAGTTTATTGTCTACAGCCTGTGTACATTTCAGAGTTTATTAAAATAAAATCGATTAAATTATGGCGAATACAAACGTACATGTTTCTGACGTGTAAACGCGTCACTGGCTCAATGGAATAAACTCTGTTGATGCGTATATGCGTCAGCGACGTTGAAAGTGCTAGAGTCTATAACCTTTAGCAAAACAATATATATATATATATATTATATTAATATTATAAGTAAGTAGGTGTAAAAATAATAATATTATATTTTCAATACAGATACTTACTTTGTCTAAATAAGTATTTCAAAAGTAAGTGTATACATATTAAAAATATGTATTTGGACATTGAGTACTTAAGAAGTCTTTTACAAAGGCAGTGGTGTGTTCACCTTTTTTGAAAGGGGGAATATGAATTTTTGACTATTCTTGGACCACGTTTTTCAGAGGTAAATATACTTTCGTTGCTTTATCATATACTTTATATGACAAAAAAAGGCAAGGAAACATATGACACCCACCCACAAACCTGAACTCAAGTATTTTACAATACTAGCACAAACTAAATATAACTGTGATAATACTATCGATGGTAAACATGATCAATTAACACAATATAATATTATGGCCGTATACGTGTGATATGGGGTCGTATGAGTATATATGAGTTGTTATAATTATTATTTGTCAGTGTAATAACTAGGAGGGCACTGGGAACAAGTGCCCCCCTGACTTTTTTTATGAAGATTGATGTTATAACGTGTTACAGGTGATAAGTATTCTCAAATTTTACATAAACTAGAACAAAAAAATTAAGTCCCCCCTAAAAGAAAAAAATGTCTGGCTACAACACTGTTACATGTGCCTTGGAATTGTTCCATTCGAACGGTTAAAATGGTATTTGAGATCTCGGCACCGTAAGAATCTTTTTTAATTACCTAATGATTATTGTCTTAACTTCCTTGTCGTATGTGAAATTGTAGACACCTACCTGTTTGCTAACTGTAAAGGTACGAGTGTATAACTCACATCTTTAATTATTTTGTCTTAAGTGTTGCATTTATTATTGTTGTTATTACCTATTTAATTGACTCAACGGTCGTCAATTTTTTTTAAATGTATCTGCGAGTGCGTTCGCGTCATTCATATACAGGTAGTAGAGAGATTCTTTCATACTATTAACCATTTACATTACAATACATTTAAAAGATTGTGCAACGACAAAACAATATGTGAATAAGGTTGCCAATAATTTGCTCTTTAATAAATAGCTGGTACTGGGGACCTTAAGGGGATTCAATACTGATCGTTTTTTAGGAAGCAAACTGAAGGCGATTTCCATAGTGCGTGCGTGCATGGCGTGTATTTGTATTAGTAGTAAGCGATCATTAATGTGAGTGCTTCCGCTCGCTAACATTACTACCACTGCCCACCACATAATGTCATTTCTTATCTTCGATGATGTCGCATGTCGTGTTGTGCCGCACATAAAGGCACATTATATTGTTACTTATTATTACACAATGCTATTATTTTTGATAGGTACTTTTAAGGGTGTGTCCCCACTGACGTGCGGCTTTACCACTAAGCTTTAATATTTTGGTGTGGACGTGAAGCAGCGCGGATTTTGTAGCCGATCGGCCGAAACCGCGGGTTCCCGATGATTATCGGTAAACATCAAAGAAAGCCGTGTGGGCATATTTAGTGGGGACGATGGCCAATCGGCCAAATAATAATTTTTACACAAAATGCTACTATAATTTATTTAAAATGATTTCACTACCTATTAAAAAACTAGTTACTAAAATTATTTTTGATTAAATACAATTTGTTTGAAAATCTACCTAGGTAGGTGTTTTGCACTTATTTCGTTTTTATAAATTCAATTTTTTTGTTCATTAAAATGTACTGTTTGAAAAAATGCTTCTTTTTGAATCGTACTCAAACTGACTTAATGTACTAGTAAGTACAATTATTATTATTATTATTATTATTATTATCACAATTATATAAAATATTCAATTAAAAATGATATTGAAAATATTTGTATTTATATCTATGTTATAAATAATATTTTTGCTGAAATTATAAACAAAACTAGTTACTATTATTTTTGATTAAATATCTAAACCATATCTAATTGTTTTCCTTGATAAATAATTATGAAATAATAAGTAATGAATATTTTACAAATGGTAAAATTTATAATATTATTTAATGACTAATTAAGTAGATATAATAATTCTAAGAAAATGAATACTTAGATATTACTATATTATTGGCTTGAGGCTTCATACTCAAGAAGTAAGAATAAAATGTTATTTCAACTTTTCATAGAATTATTAATATTTAATTAAAATTATTATTAATACCGTCGAATATTGAATTTTATTTTTAAATTTATTTAAATATGCCTCCACAGGGTTTAAAAGCAGGTGAAATATATAGTAAAGACGGCTGTTATTGCTAAATTATTACTTTTTTTTCTGTTTGTTTTTTTTTAATTTATACTGATAATATTTTGTTGCTCGTAGAAAACCGATTGCAGTGGCAACAGGTAGGGCCGAGTGGCTAAGCCGCATGGAGTGGGGATACACCTTACGTATATAAAACAATAAAAATACATAGCAAGTCAATTATTATGGATAGTAGATAATTTATTTTACCATTTATCCATTACCTACCTACTATCTATATATTTTGTATTTGGTTGTGAGCAAAAAAAATTCGCATCATTACAAAAAAACTTTTTTATTTCACTTAATACAATGAAATCTCAATATCTCGAACTCCGGTATCTAGAAGTTTCTGTATGTCGAATTTTTTTTCCAGTCCTGATCATTTTTATTTCAAATTTTATTTATGTTTTAAATTCCCTCGCTAACTCGAAGTTTCGATATGTAGAATTTTTTTTTTTTTGGTCCCTTACGACTTCGAGATACCGAAGTTTCACTGTATATTATGCATTATTATTATTATTATTAATTGTATATCTATATAAGCTGTAAATTATTTCGACTTACTGTAAAACTGACATAATATCTAATATGGATGAAAATTGTTCTAAGTTTATAAATCCTTGACCACTATTTACTGTTTCAGTAACGATTGCAGCGTTAATAGACAAAGATTCACTTATGTCTGGAAATTCGGAAAATATTACTTCTTTTTTCTGCATAGTTTGCATTCAAAATGAAGTTCAGGAAAATAGCCTTTTTTATTTCTGGTTTGAATATAAAATTTTGAATACTACAATTGAATGGTTCATGTATAATTAATTATAAACTATTCAAAAAATAGTCAATATTAATAATTATTCGACCCCTAAGAAAATTTCTAAAATAATAAAGACAATAATTGAAATAAATCGCTATTATGTAAATTAATTTTGTACTATAATAAACAAATATAAATAGTTTAAGTCCCAAGCATTGTAAACATTAACCATACTATAATATTTATTCAATAACCCTTTGGACATAGACTATATCATTTTAACAGAAATTTAGTATTTTGTTATTCTCTTTATCCAAATTGTTAGGTAAAGCTTATTTAAAGTTGTAACTATCACAACTATCAGTCACGTGAGTTTCTGGTGATAATAGTAAAAAATCGTTTTCAAAACTATCATCAATAAGGTTTCTAAAAATACATAAAAAAGGGGTAAGTAGGCGTCGCTCTGCTGTACAGTAGATTACAAGTGGATATAATATCATTGTATACGAAAAACGATTTTATGGTGTATAGAAAATTCTAAGCATTATAAATATACAATGAAAATTTCATGTATTAAGGTCATTTGTTTTAGAGTTATATCTAAAACCAAAATCAATTTTGTAAAAAACCGATTTTGCTTAAAAATTTACTTTTATCTTTAGTTTACTTTTTGTTTTTCCTGATACCTGTGTAGATCCTGGTTTGATATTTTTGTCTTCTTACGTGGAATAAAATTTTGCCTAGATGTTGTTGAAGATATAAAAAATATAAGCAGCTGTAGGCATATTCACATTTTTTTAATTCTGTATACTCTCTAAAAATTAACAGAAACACATTATCAAGCACTGTTGAATATTGTGTTATTTTCGTATTTTGATCAATAATTTCAATAATGTACAATTTAAAAATATCAATAAATAATTTATCATTTAAAAATGTTATATCGTATAGAGATAAAAATATTAACTGTATCAATTTTAGATGTTTGTCGGTTATGTAACAGTGTCAATGAATTGCCTTTATTTTTTTTCTTCTACTAGTGACTTTTTCTTGAGCTTACTATTGTTCATGTTTATTAATTAAATTAAAAACAATCAATAATTCAAACAAAAAACACAATTAGTTATAACTGAAAACGTGTATCTAATAATTATTTAGTAATGCAATTTTTATGTAATATAGTAAAATAAACAGAAAATAAAATAAAACGTGAATTGTTTAATTATTTTTTTATTGCTTTTATTTGACCACAGAATTATATTTTATAATATTTTGCAACAAGCTTTAACTATTTTATTCAGAATAATATTATTATTGTATATCTCGGTTATAATAGTGATTTAACTATTTTTGTATATAAAACCGGATATCGCATTATCGGAGAATACGTAACTTATTTTTAAAAAAAACAGCGATGGTGAATCTAATACGCACAAGTTCAAGTCGGCATGCATGGCTACTGTTTAGGATTCTTACAATTTTTCCGTCAAAAACTACTCATTTTACTTCGATTAGTTCGATCTTTGTATTGATGCGATAACAATTCTGAAAATTAATTTGAATTCACCAAGAAGTCTACTTTTTCAGATTTATTTAATAATATTTTTTAAACACTACTACAAGATTTTATATTTTTCAAAAAATTTAAATCAAATTTGTGGAATTTCAAGGGCAACATTAAAAAATGTAGTCCGACCAATCTTAAATAGACTTCATGCCGAATTTATAAACATTTTCGGAATTTTTATTGTTTCAATAAAATTATCAGATCGATTGAAGTTAAATGGGTAGCTTTTGACTAGGGGTCACTATTTCACGCGTAACTAAGAACACGTTCGTACATATTTTTATGAAAACGGTACTAAAGTGCGTGTTATTAAAATACACGTGTACACGTGTATTTAGAGTCCGTGTATACGTGTATTTAAAGTCCGTACGTTATGATCAGTGGTAGATACAAGGATGGGTAACAGGGGCACGTGTCCCATGTGCCCCTCCCCATTGTCATTTATAAAAAGTAAACAGGAATTTATATAATTTTTAAATCTGAAACTTTTTTTTAATAATAATTATTAATTTGAGTTTTATTTATATGATTGTATTATAATATACTTGACAGTAAAACACTATAAGATAACTTATAAATACGACAAAACCAAACCAATTCTTTTAATAAGTTACAAATTAGATTCATACATAATAATATAAATTATAAATGTTTTCGTATTTAATTTTTCAATGAATATTTTTTATTAATAACAAATTACAATATAATAACAACAATAATTCCTTAAACTATAAAGTATAAATACAATTATTAAAAATTAATTGTAGAGAATTTTTTCTTATGATGACTTATGAATAAGTAATTTAGCATAAAGAAACAAAAATATGAAATAATAATTAAACACAGTTAGAGTATAATTATGAAAGAAAAAATGTACATTAAATAATAATAATAACTGACGAAAACCCAACTCGTAATTTAAGTTTTATTAATAAAACGTATTTAAGAATTTGCAATAATGTCGTTATCTTCACTATTAAATATCTATCATACTCATTATTAAAGTGGCTTCAAGGACGTCGTTCCGTAAATTAAAGTTAAAAATATTAACTCTAGATTTTGACCAGCTTGCCGTACTGGCTTCACCTATCTGTAAATATCAATTATCGGCCGATAACAAACAATATAAGAGACAAAATAACTCGGTACACGAAAATTGTATAGCACACGTCAGAATAACATGACAATATTATTAATAAAAAAAAAATGTATACAAGTTTCTGGACTTTAAATATACAGGTATCTGAACTTTTAATACACGTGTACACGAACTTTAAAAACACGTGTAATTAAATACACGGGTATTCCTATATTTTATTGTACAATGTTCGGACTACATGTACACTAGGTATGGGCTTGATATATCAATAGTATCAAATATCGATATTTTGCTCTGATATATCGATATATTTTGATATTTTAAAATATTATTAATTTATAAAATATTTGATATTTTAATACTAATTTTTATATTTAGAATAGCCACAGAAAATACCATCATTAATCGTTACTTTATGATTATTTTCCAAATGCCTATTATCTATGTGTCCACTTATCGGAGATTTTGTTATTTATGTTTATTGTTGTCGTTGATATGTAATGCCATACTCCACGGATTAAGTACGAAGTAGTATTTATTAGTGTACCTATGCTTTATGGTCTATAATATATATTAGGTAATATGTATATCTAGGCAGTAGGCGGTTACGAATTCAAATACAAATTTTAAGATGTCTCCATCAAAGTTTAAAAAATGTTTTACATCTGTAAATAAATCTGAAAACAAATGTAATATTTGTTTTCAAATTGTAAAAGGTACAAACACAACAAATATGAAAAAACGTTTGATGTTGAAACATCCATCGAAGTTAGCAGTGTTAACACAAGAACAACAGCCTCTGGTAACGATAAGTACTTTTCAGTATATCATAAAGTAAACATTGCACTTATTAATTAGTTTCATGTCAGTTCAATAGTCTTATAATTTATTTTATTAAAACCAAAATATTTATTGTAATTTGTAATTAATTGATAATTCTATTGTTATAATATATAACCATAACTATTATAACAATATTATAATTATAAGTTACTTTTACAATAACGTTTTAAATTGTAGGATGAAGATATTAATCCTAACGATCCTACTACCTCAACAAATTCAGAATATATTATGCAAGTGCAACCAACAATTAATATGATGAATTCGAAACAGCAAACAATTACTAAAACTGTGGAAGTTTTCAATAGTTATAAAGGTATTAAGAATTTTAATTTATTATTTAACATTTTTTTTTTCAAATTGCCAATTGATATTTTCTGTAATTATTAACTGTTTTCATTCATACTTTAGAAGGTGGTAAAAGTGAAATAAAAATTACAAATACTATTTTGTATATGATGGCCAAGGATAACTTGCCACTAAATACCATCGAGAAGTCTGGATTTATAAAATTGTTAAAAATAACAGCACCACTTTATAAACCACCTAAACGCAAATACATTACAAAATGTATGGATGATAAATATAAAATTATAAGTGATATGTTCAAAAATGAACTCAAAAAAATTGAATATTGTAGTATCACCACTGATGTTTGGACAGATAAACATACAACAAAGTCATTTTTGGGAGTCACTGTTCATTTTATAGGTAAGTAATTAGTGATAAGTGTAAATACCTAGTTTTAATTTTAAAAAAATGTATCAATAGTAGAATATAAAAATAGTCAATCATATTTTTCAGACACTGGAGATCTTAAATCTGCAATTCTGGCAATAAAATTACTTGATGATGCACATACAGCTGTAAACTTGGGTGTACATCTTGAAGAAGTAATTCAACGTTGGGATAAAAGGATAAAATTGTTGTAGTTATTTCTGATGGTGCAAGTAATATTGTTAAATGCATTAATGATACATTTGGCCATGATAAAGCTTTAGTTTACTATGCGCACAAATTAAATCTCTTAGTACAGTGTGCATTGTCAAGTTCAGAAGAATTTACTAAAATTGTACAGAAAGTTAAGTCAATAGTCACATTTTTTAAACACAGTGTTAAAGCTTCTGACATACTAAAACTCATACAATTAAATGGAGGTAAAAGTGAAGGTACATGTTTGAAGCTTAAACAAGAATGTCCAACTCGATGGAATTCTTTATTCTATATGTTACAAAGATTTTTAGAATTGATAGAAGTTGTTAGTATTACTCTGTTAAGAGTTTCCATTAATGCTATCCGAATATGAAATTAGAGTTCTTACAGAAGGAGTAAAACTTTTTTGTCCATTTGAACTTGCAACTAAAGAATTTTCAACAGAAAAGCATTTATCAGCAAGTAAAGTGATTCCATTAAAAGCTATGTTGAATAAAAAATTATATAATATAACATGCACAATTAAAAAAGCAAAACATTTATTAGATCAACTCAAAATAGAATTTTATAAACGTTTTCATGATGTAAAAAAAATTAGATTACTAGCAATATCTACAATTTTAGATTTTCGATTCAAACGTATTCATTTTGAAGGACCATTAAATGCAGCTAATGCAGTTGGTTTTATATGTGAAGAAATTAAAAGTACAAATAATCATCCTGATAATTCAAATCAACCTGAAACTGAACTAACTTCTAACATCAGGCCACAAGTTACCCAAGAAAGTTTATGGGAAGACCATGATTTGCAAGTTTCCCAGCAATGTCTTTTTATTACAGATGACTCAACATATTTATCTTCCGTTGAATTATATCTTCAATCTAATGTTGAAGATCATATAAGTTCACCAGTTACATTTTGGGAAAATACCCATTACAAATGTCTTTCAAATTTGGGACTGAAGTATTCATGTATTCTGGCTTCATCTGTACCATCAGAAAGGTTATTTTCTTCGGCTGGTAATATATTAACTGATTGTCGTTCTCGTTTACTTTCCAAACGTTTTAAACAATTAACATTTTTATCATCAATGGATGAAAAATATTGCAACATTTAAGTAAATAAATTTTATAATACAGTATAATATTATGTTGTTATAAAAAAGAAAATTGTTTACCTATATATTATGATTTGTTAATAATAATTTTGTTTTTATAAAATAAGACTGTATCAATAAAACATCTTAATTATTACAAGTGGTTATTTAATTAATATTTATTAAGTTTAAATTATGTTGTTGTTATAAATAGTAAAAAAAAGTTATAAAAATACGATTTTTTTTTTATCAATTATCAATTATCAAAATATTGATATTAATGTTTAAAAATATCAATATCAATAAATTGAAATATGATATATCGATATTGATATTATCCATATTATTTTTGTACAGAACATGCATACCAGGATCCCATATCACAATGGCATCTTACGGCAAGTCGCCGATAATTTATTTTCGCTGGGTTTGACACATTTAAGCATAGTTTCCAATTTATTAAATAGAATAGCGAAAATACGGTATTTTTACAACAAATTTGAATAATGGTTGTACATTTTTTTATTTAATTAATTTTTTTAAACTTTTTTTTCTGGTTTTATGGAACTATATTAAATTCTGTAAAATTATCTGAGTAAACGTGTATTTAAATACTATATTGGGTGAATTTGTGTTTTAAAATCAAATAATTTTATTTAAATTCTTATTATCGTCTTTGTTGCAATAAATGATCAATGATATTTTTCTAGTCAGAATCATTGAAATTTTATTGTTTTGTACTTGACATAAGGACATAACCTTCTAAAATAAACGGGGAAGGGAAACACTGTTGTTGATTATTTCTGTCAAAGCCTATATCAGTATAATATTGTTACATGAATTGAAAACTGAAAATTACCGACTACGGGATACTGATTTTATATGCATGATATTCGTGCTTATTTTAATTATTCTAAGAAAAAAATATAAAAATTAATTAATGAAAATATAATACATAGGCGCAACGCACAGAACATTTATAAGCTTAACGAATTTATACAAGAATATATGTATAATGTATATTCATTGATTATGTTTTTCCGAACAATTATACTATTTATAACAAACTGTTACCAAAACTGTTATCGTAGAGACATTGTAAAAAAATGTATTCATAGTAAAATTAAGAAAATATGCTTAGATGAGTATTTAAATTTAAATACTTTTTAAGATTATGTATAATTGTATCCTTATTAAAATACAAATGAAAAATATCTTTTTACAAAATTGATTATGTTTTATTTAATTATAATTTCAGTCAGAATTTCTACTTGTGTTCAATTGAAATATTCTAGAGAGTGAAGTGAATAAAATTAGGTACAAATTATCCAAATTTATAAAAGCTTTATGCATAATGTATTTTCTTCTCTCCGTACTTTTCATAATCGGCCACCTCGTCGTCTAAAATATTCAGTGCTCAATCTTGTTGTTAAAAGAGTGTACATAATATTATATTATACTCAATTGTGCTATTAAAAAAAATAATTTTTTATAGACATTTTAATTTCAAATTTGGATGAAATTAGATATTTAAATAAAGAATAACAGCGTTATTTCGTTGTAATTAAAATTTTTTTTTTTGTGGGTGCTTGAAACTTTTAAAGTATATTATTATATTTTATACACTCAATTAAATTTTCAAATGCATTGTTTTATGCAAAAATTAATTCAACCTACTGTAATATTAATGTTAAAATGAAATATTTTAATAGCAATAATATCTTAAAATACACTTAGTTGTGTAGGCTGACAGACTGTCTTCGCTCAGAATCATTTTTCGTATACAATGATTTATATCATTGAATACAAATTTAACACATCCATGAAAGTTCCCTCCTCCCACTGTTCATTTTAGGTTACAAAACATTGTAGCGATGTATGATTTAAGTTGCAATGCTAACGTCGCACCTTAACGTAACTATAACATCGTGTTTAACGGTTTAGTTTTACAAATATTTTAAGTTTATATATGAACATCTCAGAAACGTTGACGTATAATAATATTTCAACATCTTTAAAACAAGTATCTGTAATTTTACAACAACAGCCTAGTGATGTGATTAAAAACTATTTATATTTTTAATAATAATATATAGTTATAATTAATAACAAATTAATTCAGCTATTATTTATAAATAGACAAATATTGTAGTATAGTGGTATTTTTATATTTTTTTTATCTATATTCCGCCGTTTCAATAGCTACCATGCGGCTTCCTAACTCACCCACCAATCATCACACAAAACATTTTTAACATCATTGCATTTTCAACTGCAATAAACGCGCATACACGTGCCCACAATTACTAATGCAAATTGTTTTTGGATATCTTTGTCCGTTTGGTCTTTGAACATTTTTTTTTATGTTATTATTATTTGATATTGTTGTTAAACTACTGTATAGTATTAATAGTACTTATATAATAGTACCCATGACTGAATAAAGTTAAAAAAGGTGAATGAAATAATATATTTTAAAAGCATTTTTTCTGTAGACTTCAGACGGTAACTTATATGGTTACTAGGTAACTACGTATGTAGGAAAATGCCAGGCCATGCATGGTTTGAATTTAAGTTTAGCTGTCGTACCTACTTATATATATTAAGAGGACGCTATCCATGCATTTGCTGTCTACTTGTCTCTTACAGACTTATATTGAAAGTTTTTGTTCATTAGGTAGTTTCATAATCAAACTTTTAGTTAAGAACATTATTATGTGCTTAAGCGTTGGCTTTTAATTTTCCAACGAGACATGAACATTTTTAATTTGTAATAGGTATTTCATGAAAATTTGATATGTCGTGTACTCACACGTTTGTAAGACGGAAACAACAAACGCAAGAGTATAGCGTCCTTTTAATTTATTATTCTCTATAATATCTATGTTGCCGCCGCAACAAAAGTAAAAAGGGGAAGGGAAATATGTTCATAGTCACTGGAGGAACAACTGGTCGCACACACACGCACACACACACACATAATCAGCACTATTTTTGTATTGCGTATTATTATAATATTTAATTGAATGTTTCTTGAATTATTATATAATATGCAGATTATAATAGCATTATCGTACGCCGCCAAGCTGGCTTCGCGAATATTATTTAATACGGCCGCCGCGATTTCACTCTCTGACCGTTCGTTGTATGAAGACCGACGCGGTGTGTAGCAATTTATTATTATTATATTCTTCCTTGCTAAAATTGTAAAAGTGTTTTGTTATATTTTTTGTAGTGTATTAACTTATATTTTTTACCTGCGAGAGCCATATGGGCTATTTATTATATTATCATTATTGTTGAATTTGCACGAATCGCATCATTTATTTTCATTTGTGTGTGCAAATTGTCACTGTGAGAATCACATACTGTAATTTATTTTATATTATTTATTATAATTGTGTAGCACAGGATCACTCAATCTGGTCAGTCTGCGCTCCACCAACTGTAAGTTTTTTTTATTATTTTTATATTATTTAATATTTGAATTGTTGTGCCAGAAGGGCACAATATTATTATTATTATTATTATTTAATATTATACATTTATATTTGTTGGCCAAAAGGGCCGTGTGTTTTATTATTAATATTATTGTCATTATTTGCTGTGCCAAAAGGGCCACACATAATTTTTATTATTATATAATATTGTGTAGTATACGGCAAATCACCCAACAGAGACAGTGTTATCATTTCTTAGTATTAGTTTGATTGTATACACATCCACACTCAAATACACATAACCTCACAACAATCATTATATAGCCGACAGTATTTGCTTGGCGACCCCAACCACTACTGTTTCGAGCTATTACACTATTATACATCCAGTTAGTCCTCCACCTTCCCTTTTTTGACCTGGGTGTTAGTAGGCGCGCAATTCATACTTCGGTGTCCGGATATGCGTCCTAACATTGTACGTCCCCGACCCTCACACTACATTATATTATATACGTGGGTGATCTATGTAATGTAAGACGCTCATTATTTTAGGAAAAACTAATGGTTTTGATAATATTTTTTTTACACAAGTCATTTTAAATCTTAACAAAACAATATTTTCGGAAAATTGTATGTTTCACTATTTTTAAAAATTGTTTACTCTATTAAATGATAACATACATTTTTAATTTCATATTCCTTAGCTGAATATTATTCGGAGTATTTGATCTATTAAAATCAAATTTTAGACAAGTAGTTTATGAGTTATAACATATTATTTAAAAGTATTTAATATTTAGAGGTGTAAAATTTTGTGGGGTAGATATCCTTGTACCATTCCACTCCGCTCAACAACACTTAATAAATATACTAAATTACTCGTTTATAAATCAAAGAACTCCAAATTCCAAAAACTATTTTTCTCTAGAATAAGGAATTAAAAATTTACGTTTTTATTAAAAAAGTAAATAATTGAAAAAATTATAACGATAAAAAATAGTACCTAATAAATATAAGACATTACCTAACCTTGTAAATAAATAAAAATAAAAAAATTGTTTTTTAATGACTTACAAATTTACAATCATGTTAACAAAATATTTTTTTAAACATTCATATAGTATTTGAAATTTTGAAATAACGAGTGTCTTATATTATATGCGTTACCTAGTACTTATACAATGTACCTATCTTAAATGTATTTATGTGCATTATTGATTATTTATGTTTCTGTAACAAAATATTGCACAATGGGTGACTCACTCAACACCTACTGTACATCAGAATGGTACCTATTTTTTTAAACTTAATTTTCATAAATATTCGTTATAATATATAAACTTAAGTATCGTTAAACATGTGCTAAAAATATGCAAAAAACAACAAAATATGCAAAAATTTTCATTTTAAAACAATGTTGGAAATAAGCCAAGACGCGAAATATAATAACACGAATCGTCTACTCGACTGTATTAAATATTTATAATTATTATCGATAATTGCAGGCGTAATAAAAAAGAGGCTATTCAAAATCAGCAGATAACACAATTTTTAAAATTAGAACCAAATAAAACGAAACGATGAATGATGCTGATCGTGTCACATTAGCGCCTCCGTGTAGTCTGGTTTACTTATAGATACTATTAATCTATATTTACTTTTAAAATTAGACAAAACCAAAAACACGTCTATTAAAATATTATTTTATATAATTAATTAATATTATTTTATATTTTATATTTAAATATAATCAATTTCGATTAAAAAATGGGTAAAAATCCAGAAATAATTCTAGAAAAAGTCCAGTAACAGAACTAAAATCTAAAAAATCGTAAAAAATACAAAAATGCGCATAACCAAATTTTTAATTTCAGTTTTTTGAATCATGGTACTAATTATAAGCTTTTTCTGCCAATTCTTCAGCATTTTATAAAAAATAAGTAAATGTTATAAAATCCCAACCCTGATTATCATCATAAAAAGATTAAATCACCCGGTGTCATGTCATTATATCCATAAATTTACACACTGAATTTACGGGAATTTGATAATTTTTTTTCAAAACTCATAGAAGATAACATTTTATAGGCAGCTTTTTAATATTTTAATCTCAGACTTTAAAATTTGTCTTCTAAAATATAAATAAGGCAATTTTGAGTTTTTTTTACAAATTAAATTTACTCATTATACAAACATCGCGGCAGTCGACGGACGATCTGTGTCGTATCTGAGGTCTAACCCACTGTGTACTAGTTGTGCTTAAAATAAAAATGTTTAATAGTAATTGCGTCCCAGGTTTTTCTCGAACACGTCCGACCAACGAATTGCATCCCGATGACCTGCGTTATCTTAAATATTTACGTGAGAGATTTCTAAACTATAAACGGAAAGTTTTGAATTTTTATTTGTATTTTTTAATATATAAAATATTTAATATCAGTAAAATAAAAAAAAATAATTTTTTTTGTACCTATATAATCTAGTGACACGGGTATGTCGCGAAGTTAAGTAGAAAAAAATGAAGCGTAGCAATACAATAGTGTGTATATATATATATATATATATATATATATATATATATATATATGTATACACTGTAAACCGAATATTCCTGTTTAAACAGTGTAAATATTTTAATGTTCTTTATTTAAGCCTACAGGCCTAATGAATAAACCAATTCGTTAGAATAAGGTATCGAGAATTGCATAGACTGTATGTGCTTTTGTAATTTTCAAAGTCATTAGTTGAATAATCTTTCAATTACGACCAAAAAATACTCCATATTTTAATGGTAATTTTAGAATATTTTTTCCGTCTTGTACAGCCCGTGTTACTCACACTATTACATTCCCTCACCACGCCTCGAAACACAAATTACACACATACACACCATAGAGTAAGAATATATTCCCTTGCAGTGTTAGGATCGGATAACAAAAAAATCATCTGGATAAGGAGTGTCTTTGTTAGGATAGACTAAACAGTATTTTCCATGTAACTATATTGTACATTTAATACTGTGGTGCAAATGCAGTTTAGTTCCTACGTGATTCAGTAATTTATATAGTATAACGCGTTACAATTTCAAATTATTTAGTACCTATTGCAAATTGTAAAAAAAACTTTAAAAATAAAATGTCTAAAATGCGGTATACTACATTTTAACTTTTCACAGTTCAGTTTTCATTTGTTTTGACATGTCTAATTGTGACGTAAATTATAAGAACTGTTAATTACATTTTTTATTTAATTAAATGTCTCTAAAAGGTATACATAATGTTTCCTATAAATATCGTAAACTGTAAGTTAGTTTTTATACGTTCCTATTAAGTATTTTTAAAATATACCTAAACGCAATTAATACAAAGAATACCTATATAATTAATGACTAACTATTGATACGTACAATTAATTAATTTTTTTTATAGTTATAACTTATAAGTAATTCATATTGTTATGCACTTATGTATTAACTGTAAATATTTTTTTTTGTAGATCTTTTTCAAATTATATCTTTTTACTATTGGCAATGTATTCTAGTTCCGTTGCTAGTAGAATGACAATTGCTAAGAAATTAAAAAAAAAACGTAGTTACTTTTCTATTTGCGAAGTAAAGTAAGTCATTACCTATCATTTTAATTGAGTAACAAGTAAAGAAACTTTGTTACATTTATCTCTAAATAACGACTAATGAATAAAATAACTTAATTTTACTTTCTAAAAGTAGCTTACTGAACACTGGTCAAGTGCCACCTCATCGCTGTCGTATTAAAAGTTATTGCAACGATAGTGATCAACAGTGAAACAACAAAAACGTTCATTATTATGTTGTGGATCGTTCAAATTTAAAAATTTTCCTAAACGGTTCAAACATTTTGGGAAACTCTGGTCTACAAAGTTATGGGGCTTAAGATTATTGATTATTGCACAATTATAGTTGTTTCATTCCAAAATCAATGCGATGTTTTATAATACCCATCCAAGCATTTTTCACTTCATCCATTCTCGTAAGAGGTTATACAAACCGGCATTTATATTAAACAACGGAGCGCTCATCTGTGCCATAATTTTTTTTATTTATAACATTTATATTACAAAATTGCAAAATACGTGCAGAATAATAATACATAACAAGAAAAACAATATTTTTAATCTACTTGTAGTAGTAATAATAATTGTCTGAAGTCTGCGTAAAAATGGGAAGGGATAATAATAAATGTTGTTTAATTTCTTTACAATTTATAGGACGCAACTCGTTCACAAATCGGGTTTCAAGACCAACAGGACCAGAGTCGAGCAGATTAACTACCAGGGTCGCATGGTCTAGTCGCTATTCTTCTTCGGTTTCAGCGGTGGCAGCGGCGTCGGTGCCGATCATCGCGACGGCGGCAATAGCTACTCGTTCATCGGTCATCTCGTACATATTATACTCATATTGCATACGTTCCTATTACATTATTATCTTACGCCGTCAAAACATATCTATAACATTTCTACGTTTCCACGCACGTCACACAAGAGCGATGGGAATTTTGTATAATATAATTTTTTCACATTTGCAATGGAGAAAAAAAAGGTATTGTCAAAATGTCAAAAAGGGCATAAATAAACTGTTATTAACTTTCTATTTATATAATATTTGGTGTATGAAAAGACATAATAATATGTTTAAAAAATATAATAATAATAATAATAATAATAATAAAATACGATTCTGAGTGGAGTGACGATTTTACATTGTGTATTTTTTTGTCTAGTTTTTGAGGCAGTAAAAATGCTTTAATTTTCTTCATCAGTACCTTTTTTGATATAAAAATGAATACAGTTGGTACGTTTTGATGTCAAGAGTACAAATACCTTTCAAAAGCGTAGAGAAAAACAAAAAAATTAAATGTGTGAAAAACGGGATTTTTTAAGCAAAACTAATCTTTGATAAAATCGATTTTGTTTTTTGATATAACACAAAAATAATAAACTTAGATTCATGACATTTTACCAAATGTTAACATTAGAATTTTATATTTATCATAAATATTTATGATAAATATATTTTAATATATTTTGACTTTTTTTGAGCTATTTGTAGGCATATCAAGTTTACAATTTTTTTAAAAAATTCTTTTTATTATTGTCAAAAAAAAACTATTTACTCTGTCAAAAAACTTGAAAATATTAGGTTATTCATAACATGTTTTTAGTGAAAATTAAAAAAAGTTAATCGTAAATTTGCAATAATTTATTATAAGTGTCTAAAATGTCTAAAATGTCAACCTAATTACCGAAATTTGCAATTTTTTGTTGATTTAGAAATTCATAAATATTTTTCTGTTTATACGTAAGATTTGAAAATTTATCACAAAATTTGCCATAATTTTTTTTACCTTTCACAAAAAAAAAAAAAAAAAATTATTGGAATGTCAAATTAATTTTTTATAAGTGTTTGAAATCGGAAATTGGATATTCGCTCGTAAACTAGTGATTTTTCAGAGAAGATTTACTTATTCTGTTGTAATTCAAAAATGAATAACTGCATATACTTCGAATTTTCACCGAATATTGTGATAATTATTTATTTCTAGAAATGGTGTTTTTAAGGGGAGGGGGGTAGATGAGGGAAGTAATCCTCTATATAATGGATTGTTTGGTAACAAATGTCAAACTTATTACATACCTGTTCATTCCGGGTATAGTTCATTTGTCTAACTAAACATTTCTGATTACTTAGTAATACATTTGTACTTGAATTTTTATTATTTTATACACATTATATGCACAACATTAAAAATTAAATTACAAATTATAAGTTAATTTGGTAAATCCTGATAAATGGATGTTTTATTTCATCGTATATGGTTAAAATTGTTCGTCCATAGAGTAATTTGACCTATTTTCAAATTTAAAGATGAAAATTAAAAGTACACTCGTACCTAGATTATTACTCGTTTTAAAATTGTTAACTTTTGAAAATGTTTACTTATTTCGAATATAATTATTTATATAATTGATTTAATATATGTATATATATATTATAGTATATTATATATTAATTTATAATTATTTATATTACTTGTTTCTTATTATTTAGTTTGAAATTAAAAAATGAAAAAAGCATAAAGAAATAATATTCTTACTATCTTACCTTAGTACCCAACCTTGGTTTCAACTCGTTTCTCCAAAGATTATTAACGTAATTTATCATCAGACTTATAATATTGATTGTGTATTATATATAATAAAATAATAATAATTTTAAGTCAATATAAGATTGGATCAGTTGATGAGATGGCGCGACTCGATTGCCATGTTCGCAAAGCCATTCCACGGGCCACAGCATGTTAGATTTCGTGCGGTCGATTAAAAATCCGAGTAAACTCAGACGAGAAAAAAAAATTAAAAAGTGCTATAGTAAATTCTGGTTTTTTTTTTCAGATAAAAATAATTAATATCCATTTTCGACCCGAATAAAAATAATATGCCCAGATCTTTTTATATATAATCAGAAGAGCTTGGAAGTTGTTTTGTTTTTTCGAGGCTATAAGATTTATTGTTAAGTAAGTAATTACTTTCACGACACCACGAAAACAATATAAAAGTTTATAGTGCATATTTTTGCATATTAGTGATTTTTTAATTTTAAGAGCATATTACTTAATTTTACCTTTTTTAAAAATATATTTAATTATAAATGATAATAGTTTATAAAACAATTTCAAAATTTAGCAAAAAAAATTGATATTTTAGAATTTGTATTTTTTTTAAGAGTTTTCACTAGATATTATTATATTATGTTTTTCAAAATCCTATTTGATTTCAAATTTCTTGTTTTTATTAATAAATATTTAGTAAAAACTATAAAACATAATTTTTTTTTAATAAAATGTTTGTATTTATGAAAATTGTGATTAACAAAAAAAATAAGTGCATATTTTTAAAGCATAAGGACATTCTATGCGCATAAGGACATGCATATTTGGTACTTTTAAAGTACATTAAGTTCCGAGCCTACAGTAATCAGTAATATTATCTTATAATCTTTTTGAGAATCATTTAACATTAATTCCATTATCTAGAGGACACCATGAGGAGGTGATCCTTATTGTGCTCAAAAAATTTTGTTTTATTTTCATTTTAATATTATTAAAAAGTATGAAAATTCGTTATAGGAGAATTAAATTATATCCAGTAGAGCCTCGATAGTCCGGATGAATTCAGACCAAGCATTGTCTGGATTATTGATTCGTCCAAATTACTGGAGGTTATTCAAGATAACTTACTCAAATGACTAAGATTTTTCTTTTTAATTCCACTACCTTTATATTTATTGCACATTAAATTTCAAAAATAATAAATACATAACTTCAATATAATGAATTACAAAAAAAAAAAAAAATGTTTACACTGACGATCGATTTGTTACTGTCAGTCTTTACTAGGAACAGTAGGTAATAAAAATCACGAAATTGTTTTTATCAACGACACTATTTTATAGATTAATTGGATTCCAGAAATTTCGAATAAAGTAGAAAATGTATTTACGAACAAATGAACTTATGCCGGATTAATACGGATACCGAAATCGATTAGTTATCTTTATTTCAATTACTATGTAGTGCCTTCATTATTTATTTTTGATTTTTCTACTTGACAATATATTATTTTGTCATTTTTTTTTTATTTTAAATTTCGCTTCAATAATTAATAGATTTTGAATTTTCTAAAAATCTGCAAAGATATGCAATAACCATTAATTATACAGAAATATGCAAAAAAATTTCATTATTAGTTTTAAACCATTATGATTTGTGAAGATCACTGACAAGTGACAATAATCCAACAATCTAAAAAGGAAAAAAATATACAATTGCATAAAAGTCCACGCTTTAATTATCAGGTGATAATCCACCTGCGGTGGTTTAAGCTCTCTGCGATGTGTGTAAGTAATTTAAATCAGAATTCGTTATGTGAAAAACATCGCAACGGTGGTCCGCGCCGAAGATTTTTTTATAAATTTATTTGCAAAAAAGTTTATTCTATATTTCTACTAATTATTATAATGGTAATAAAATATGTAACCAAAGGCAACTCTATGCATAAACAGTGATTATAAGTGTATAAATCCCATCGAAAAAAGCATTTTCAGTTTTTCCAGAATTTTTCAATTTTCCTGGATATTAATCGTATCGTAAAAACCTTAGTCGGACTAATACTAATTATGAATATTTAAAAAAACAATCAGTTCGTTTAATTTCATGTTATGCGTTTTTCGACGAACAGCGTTTCACTTATAAATATTTAGATAGATGGCGCTTTGTGTCAGTGACGTGGTACAATGGTTTTATTGTGTGGTCGGGTCGGAGCACCAGGGCCCCATGCACTATATTATGGTCGCTACTATTCTTCAGTTTCGGTATTGGTGGAGTCGGTTGCGTCCGCGGACATAATATAATAGGGATGGCGGTAATTACAGAAAATATCGTACCTCGGTAATTAACGAATCTCGGTGAATTTACAAGTGTTTCCGAGTTTCCAAATTTAGGAAAATTTAACTTTAACATATTTTTTTAAAAAATCGTATTCTCAAAATATTTTGTAATACTGCGAAAGAGGGGAGGGGGGAGTCTATACAAAAATGATAAAGGTTCTAGTAGAACCGTTCTACTTTTACAATCACGTATAGTATTCTAGATCAGAGGTTCTCAACCTTTTTACCGCAAAGCTGTGAACCAGCATATAATTTACAAAATAGAACAATGGATTATTTTTCATATGCAGTATAAAGTTTTATACACCACGGCAAAAACAGAATTTTCCCCAATCAAATTTGTCAAACGCTTCAATTTGACACCGGTATCAGTCTAACAAAAATTACAATATTTTAAAATATATTATTATGTCATTATGATTATATAAAAATAATAAATAATAAATATAGGCAAACGGTATTTTCGGTAATTACCGTGGTACGGATTTTTCGGTAACAACGATAACGACTATGATTTACTGGTAATATCCGAAAATACAGGCAATTACTGGTATACCGAAAATACCGCCAGACTTATTGTAATGATGGCCACTCTTTATAACCAATGACTAACAACAGTATCATTATCATATTTCTTAATACATAGGCATCTGTGGACATTTATTATGTCCTCATCTAAATAAAATTATTACATCAGCTCGGACAACGCCCGTCGACTATCGGCCTGTTATGGGCAACGGTGTTCTCCCTGCGTACGCCTTTGGTGGCAGTTATACGTGAAAAGCTATATAAAACATCCAGTAAAATATTTTGTGTATATAAATAATGAATCTATGCTCTTAAGTATTTCTAATATACCTATTAATTGTGTTCTTAAATTATAAGTAAACCAATTTCAAACCTATTTCTTTTTCCTTCGTCCATCGTTTGTATGACGAGTTTGTAGTTGAATCAGGGCGAGTTAATTTATTATATAATCAAGTCCTTATATATATTTATATATATATATATATATATATATATATATATACGTATATGTGTGTGTGTGTGTAATTACATGTGTGTACACACACATATAATATATAAGAAGGTAGTAAACTAGCATGGACGGATATGCCATTTTTGGCCTACCGGGAAATTTTAAAATGGGGCTCCTACATGAAAAAAAAAGTCGCTCGCAGGTACATTATTATATGAAATAACAAAATAAATATTTAAAAATCATTAATTTATTTTAAAATAATAACATTTTACCAAATACTGGGCTCTTAGTTCCAAAACTATTAATGATTTCTTCAGAATCAATTTTGTCGAGAAAGATATTCTCAACATTCATTAACAACAGACTTTCTAATATATTTTGACCTATAGTGTTTTTTAAATAATTTTTGACAAATTTTAATTTAGAAAACGTACTTTGTATTGTACTTGCGTAATGAATAAAGTAAGCATATAATTATACGCAAAGTGGAGGCCACGATATGTATTTGTGTATAAATTATATTTTAACCGACACTTCAAAACACCATGTAACATAATACTTGGCCGGATTATGGCCGAAAAGAAATCTTTTTTGTAAAATATCACAGATTTAAAGATTATAGGATAGACTTTTTGGACTATTAAATTATATTATTTTATATTTTTAATTTCTATTGTAATTATATAAAATTAATGAGTTATCGTGTCAAACGATGAAAAGGTGCAAAGGACCCCATCATCCAAATACTGGGGGGGGGGGAATCTCTGGCTTCCCGGTAAGCCTATCAGCCCATGTAAACTAGAGTGTGTACGCAATATAATATAAATAATAAATCATATATAATTATAAAGAGGTAAATACGTATATTGCGCACACATCATATTTTTACATTCCTACACTATAATATAATTTTTATTATATAGGACTGGTCACGGACACTCGTTATTGCTCGTTAGCCTCGCCTTTAGAACGAGTTAGGCTCTACCGGTTAATAAATTAATTAAGTCGTTTATTTTAATAAAAATGTATAATAATATAATATTATAATATTGTGTATATCAATGTATAAGTAAATAGTATTTATGGCGTTTTTAAAATATGTAATGCAAAAATTATAAATTATTATATAACATGGTAGATATAAATATAACACAAGCTTATACTACACGTGAAAACCTAATTTATTATTTAATATATATTTATTATAATACTTAATTTAAGAACTTTTTAATTGTATCGTCTAAATTTATCTTCTACTTCCATGGTATGATTAATATATTCAACCTTTTTATTTACATGAGTTAGGTTTCTTCCAAAAATTGTATCTTAATGTTTAAATTTGTATATATCTGTAAAATAAAATGTTATAATATGTAAATTAATATTTTAATTCAGAATTTCTATTCTATTATTTTACCTATAATAATACCTATATATTTTAATTTTGTTGTTTTCCTCATTGTGAGTCAAAAAATGGACAAAACATATCTTCCTAAGTGTTATTGAAATTATACATTTAACAATTGAAATAAAATAATTTCGCAATATAACACAAATAGATGGCGCAATGTGTATGTCTGTAGTCCCGAGAGTGACACTATTTTCTATTGGTAACGACTCGTGCCCAGTCCTGTGCAAGGGCGCCCGCAGGGGGTGCCAATGGGACCATTGCCCCTCCCCCCACTAGGAATTTTAAACTGTATGTACTTTAATATTAAATATATGGCATATTATTTTTTTTATTTAATTATAATAATCAACAGGCAAAAGTATTTTATTAAAACATTACTAATTACAGAATAACATAAAATTATTGACACATGGAAACTATTAGACTTAGTGATAATAATACGAATAAAACGGTACTAGTCCAATATGCTATCTACCGCACGTTTGATGGTTTAGTATGCTATTTACCGTTATTTTATGTTGGTTTAGTATAATATGAGCACGTATCTACTATCTATAAATGTAAATCGTCTTACCATTATAATGCAGTATTTCTACTTTGTCACTTTTTTCATGTGTTACTGTGTAGTTATGAAGGCGGTAGCTATCATAAAATTACGGTAGATAGCATATTAGACAAGTACCAAAATAATAAAGTTCTAGCTTTGAGGACTTGGTGAAATTAAACAAAAGAAATTCAATACAGTGGAGATTTTATTGGTTTAAAAGAGCTCTCGAAAAAAATAAATTATTACCACAATTTGTTTTGAATTTATGTATACAGAACAATTAAGAATTATGAGTCTTGCTCCTAGGGCTTCTAAATTCAAATAAATTAGAAATTGATGGGCAGTTGATATAGTTATTTAAATTATCATAAATATATACAAATTATATCCACTAAAATACGCCGGATAGAAAGATAATCAAAATCTATATAGAGTCCTAAACTAAAAAGAAAGAATCTCAAAAGATAGTATTCAATGTGTAACAGACCATTTAACCAAAACAATAGAGAATATTTCTAGAATAAAACTTTGTTAAGGTAATTATAGAAAACACTATAATCAACAGTAATGCAATTACGGAAATAACAAATTGTCATCAGTTATTTATCTATAGTATTCGTATCTAGGTTATTTCGCGGCATAAAAATATAAATAATAAATTAACATGTAACTATTATTATCTTACGAATATTCTACTATTTATCTATTCATTTTTTGTGGATATATTAGATTGTAAGTAATTTTTATATTGCTCCGGGATTTTATTCTGGTCCGTGCGTTGCGACAAGAACATCTTCTTTCTATAGATCTTCTATGAATCTACAATATCTTCTTTCTTTTATTCTATCTTTTTTATAGATCTTCGGTCGTGACAGCGGCAGACTCAGTGTCGGTCTGGCTCATTATCGAGCCCCTGGGACAGTAATTTTTTATGCATCCCGACGCGTCATACATACTTGTTCAAAAATTGAACTGCCATTAAATTGCAATAAAATAATTTTATTTTCAATTAAAAAAATAATTTATCACTTTAAAATTATTTGTTATTACGGTTATTAAAAAAAAAAAAATTATAACTAGCAGTGCTTTACATATTTCTTTTACGATTTGTACACATAAAATAAAAAAAAACAATTCAATAGACATAAATTAAATAAATTATAAAGTCATATAAAATCAATAATTTAAACATAGATAAATAATGTATTATCAGTAATGGTTTTAGATTTCTAAAGAAAAGTTTAGAACACCTTACATCTCTGTTGTACTTGTCCGTCGGTTAATTACTATAGTGCAGTGATTTTCAAGTTGGGGGTCGCGAATGATAGGTTTAGTAGTCGCTAAAAATAAGTGTAATAGCGTAATCTTATCGGACGATAGCGGATATAGATTATTAAAATGTTCGTAACTCGTATCGTATATTTGAACAATTTCAGTCGCAAATATTTATAATAATCAGTTTCTACCTAGGTGTCATTTGGGTAGTACATGCATGTCACGCGATATAAAGTACGTAACTATTATAATGTTTTAAAATGGAAATGTTTTTAATTAAACGACCTTCAACTTGTGCAAAACAATATTTTTATTTTTGAAGAGGGTCGCATTATAAAAAAATAAAAAATAGGGGGTCGTGATCCAAAAAAGGTTGAAAACCACTGCTTGGTGCATATTATGTAGCTGTAATTGTTGATATTTAATATTTATATATTGTCTCTAGTTAATGTACATAAACCATACATAGAACTATAGTTTAATATACTTTTATTAAAATACGCTTTGAAACTGGGATTTTAGCACGTTCATAGACTATACAGAGTGACCTTTTCTTATTCTTTTTTAATTTATTGCGAGGAGATTCTAACATAATATATTATTAATAATTTCATCTTTGTTTATAAGTTGAATGGTATTTTCTTTGACAAGCAGATAAAATAAAAGATCGAGATATTGTTGGCTTATCGAAGATCAAAATTTATGTTCTTAAATTATAAAGATTTGCAAGTAAATACCTTTAAATTTAATTTGTGTGAAAGTATAAAAGAACGTATATACTCACTACTCTTTAGGAGTGATTTAACAATATATTTTTCCATTTGGCTGTGGGCTCCCAATATTGAATGATGTTCTAGGGCCTCGATAATTACCGGGCAGCTGGTTGGGACAGAACGACACAGGTGTCTGTAGCTACTCGTTCGACAGCCGTCATGACCACGACAGTATACGTTCCTGTTACATGTATGCATGGGCGCAACTAGACCTACATTTTAAGGGGTGCTAAAATTATGTATATGTATTTTACTAATCCATGGGTTTACAACGTAAATAATTATCTTATATATATTCATATACCTAATATTTTACAAATTATAATAGATATAATAATTGTATAAATGTGTAATTTAAATTTAATTCTAAAACTGTTTTTCTTGTTTTTGTGATGTACTTATCTAATACTGATTCTGTTTTATGTCATTTGCAATATTATCATTATTGATAGGAATGACACTTTCTATATTAAAAATACTTAAATTCCTGAACCTATCTGGATTTGTACAAGTACACAACCATGTTTTTGTACGTCGCATAGTAGAAAATGATCTTTCACAGGTCGTTGTACTTACGGGAAGAGTAACAGCTATTTGAAACATCTTACAAAAATTTGGAAATATTTTATCATCATATAATGTTAAATGCTGTTTTATTTTTTTTTTAAATAGAGTTTTCATTCACCTAAAATGCTTTACACCTAAAATGCTTTTTAAAACGGACATTTTAGACATCAGTGACTGATCGCAAATTTCAAATAAATCCTTAATAAATATTAAACATTAATTAAATGCTTGAAAAATAATAATGCATTTTACAAATACAAATGATTAATTAAAAATGAAGAACCTTCAAAATTCAATTTTAGTAAATTAATTACTGATGAAGCTACTTAAAGGCTTTCTTCAGAAAAATCTTTTTTTTTTAAATATTTATCGATGTATCTAATATACAATAATAAACTTTCTTTTTCTAATAGTTTTTTTTTTGTTTCTACAATATCTTCAGTATGATCATCACTAGCACTAGTTGTTGACAAACAAACAAAATCTCTGAGTTGAGATTGCTCTTTTTGTAATCTGTTCTTTGATACAGCTATAACCAAATAAATAAATTATTATTAAGTATAAATTAATTCAGTATTTTTTATTTCATACATTGCAAAGAAATTTGAAGAGAAATTTCATGTTTAGCGCTAAACTCAAGCATTTTATTCCAAAGTGTGTTATAACGTTGTCCAGAATCACGATGTTCTTGTAAAGTTGTAATTATTCCAGCTATTAAAGATTTAGAATTACCCAGGGTTGCTGATTTTAATTGTAAATGGTTTGATAGTATATGAAGAATATGTAAGACTTCCTTTAATATGAATAAATATATTACAAAATCATCAGACTTAATTGTTGAAATAATACCTTAAACAAAAAAAAAAAATATAAGGTCAATATTTTTCACTGAAGAATAAAATAAAATATAGTTGCCATTAAATTATATAAATCAATATCAATTACTTCAGTGATATTTTTATTTTTTGAGCATCAATTTCCTCATTTAAAAATTGAATTAATATTTAATACACTATAATTTTGTATGACTGAGCTGCAATTTTTAAAACGACAGACTCGTCTTGTTTCACTTAACTGAATTAATGATTTTTTTTTCAAACCAAGTTGATTTTGAATTTCATTGAATTTTTTATTTTTTGAAGGATATGAGAAATGTACGTAGATGGCTTCTAGTCCATTAAATAATTTCTTAAGGTCCTAAATAAACAAAATAAGGTTTTAATTATTATAAATTATTAATATTATACCTACTTATATAATATTAATTAATATAGCAATAGTACTCGTATGTCGGTACTAAGAATAAAACATTTTTCAAACAAATAATAAATAATAGGATTATTTTCAAATATTTACATGTCTTCACAATCACTAAATTTAATTTGTGTAACAAATTCATTGTGTACAATGAATGTATTTAGCATATAGATAAATTTGATTAAGTTTATTTTGGATACCTCCTTTCTGACCAGACATTATATTTGCTCCATCAAAAGACTGGCCAAAAATTGAAATATTGGATAGATTACCAAAATGTAAAAAGTCGATAATAGATGAATATAATGCATTTGCATTTTGATTATATGGTATATCTATAAATCCTAAAAAACGTTCTTTCACCTCTAAATTGTTGGTATAACTGATACAGATAGACATTTGCTCTTCTTTATGAGATCTGTATTCAAACACATTATTATTTATTGTTTTAAATTGTTACAAAATAACTAAGTATCATATTTAAAAATATTTCTTTTTATTTACCTTCATCACATGAAATGGAAAACATGCTAAACTTTTTAACTTTGAAAACAATATTATATCTCACATATGTAGCACAAAATGTTTATTAAATCATTTTGAATAGCTCAGTTAGTATGGTTAGTTGAGTTGGAAATATATTTTTTCTCAAACTCAATATGATGTTTAGAAATTCCATACTAACTATTGCTTAAATAAATAAATAATTTAAGGGTTTAAGAATATAATAGCCAATAGGAAGTTACATTCTATAGTATTATATCAAACCATATCAAAATCTAAAGAAAAACATGTGCTAAAATCAGAAACTTAATAAGAATAGTTGTACAACTTATTTTTTTTTCCAGTTATTAAATTTTGTTACAGTAAATGTATTTTCCGTTTGACGAGCAATTGCAAAAATACTTCACGGAAAACAAAACACGTTATCTTTTTTAATACTGTATTCAAGCTAATTAAACTCACTAAAGTGAGAAGATATAAATCCTCAATTTTGTCTGCCAAATTTTTTTTTACGATACTCCTAAGGATACTTGTATTAAAAATACTGAATATTTTCTTTTTCAAACGAATTTAAATGTATATACTAGACCTAACCAGTCAATTCGATTGGAGTTATTTAAAAATGGTTTTGGTTTTCTCAATCATTGGCGATTGGCCTACGTGACTTGTCAGATGCCTCCGTCATTATCGTTGTACAATTCGTATTTTGTTCAATAATAACTATATAATATTATTTAGACATTATTATATAGATATATAATACATTAATACTACTGTAGTACTGTCTATTAGTAATATTGTTTATTTCATTTTATAAAAGCAATTTTACACTATAATTAAAAGCAAATTTAACACTATAATGGAGTGTTTGTAAATTGCAATAATTATAATAATTATATTGTCGCGCCTCGATGCTAATGATACTTGACGTTCAGTTTGTTTGAATTACGAGGTTTATCGCGATCTAAAACCCACAACTCGGAGTAACGGGTTGGTAAATTGGATTTTTTTTATCTGCCGCTTTTTCCAATCCGCCGACCTCATGATTTCAGCGACTCAGATATTAAACGTCATAGCACGAACTTAATAAATTGTCATCCGCAGATATGCGCGATAAGAACGATTAAACGAGGAATCTGCTATGGCCGTGAACTGTTCGCATTATTACGAAAGGAATAAACTACTCGAGTAAATTCGGTCCGTTTTAATTAAGTTCGGGATGATAAATATTATAACGTATAAATAATTAAACCTTCCAAACCTATTATCACGGATATCTTATCCTTAGCACACAAAGTTAAAAAACTCAAAAATTATATTCGTTTTTTGTATGAATAATTAACAACTTACAGACTGCCAAGGTTTTTGTTTGTTAAAAACTTAAATTGCCTGTCATTATGAGACTCCATTATCGAATCTTAGCTAATATTTTTTTTTTTATTAAACAAATTTTCATTGAGAATCTCATTTGTTAAGGTTTTAAATACGTATATAACTCAATCAAGCAGAGTGTACGTAGGAGTGTACTCGGGGGCAGCAGATCCAGTTTATGCTGCCCCTGAATTTTTCAGGGCAGCCGCGACTGCTAAATATTGAATTATTGGCTGTAGTAAATTTTACTTTCATAAAACTATATTTACGCAAATTATATTATACATTAACAATTAAAATTAAAAATAATATTTGTACATTATTTAGAAAATGTGTAGAAACTTTTTTACAGCCACTTCATCAAAATTTTGGATTTTTCCAAAGTTTCCCTTCCCAATAACTATAGTATAGTAGTCTCCTATCAAATCATAAGAAAAAAATGTGCATTTTTTTACTTTAATAATTAGCATGCATTTATTTCAAAAACTTACGCCAAAAATCCTATTTTTCAAATATATACTATTGGAAAATGAGTTGAATTAATATCATCGTGCTACCTCTGAAGCTAAAGTCCGCACACGCCTAATACAAAATTGCCTTGATAGCACACGAAAAATATTATTTTTTTTTTTAAATTATAAAAAGTTTGGTAGCCTATAATTATTTGTTTGGGCTTGTGACTTTTAACTCTAAAAAGGTCATTTTAAGCACAATAATATGCACTTAAAAACGTTCGTGTAAACGCTTAAATATGTACTAAAAATGCTAAAATAAACAGATAAAAGTATTGAATGTGAATAAAAACAAATTATAATATGATTATTTATATTAAATAAATAATAATGGCATACCTTATTTATAAATTTAAAACATTTTTGTAATTCAACTTTTTACGTTTATAAAAATAATCCTTATGTACAATTTGTACGTGAAATTGAATCTTCAATGATTATTTTGTAAAAAAAAAATATAAAACTTATACTGATTTAATTATATATAAATCTAATTCTTAATATTTTTACCTGGGAAATTGCATTGAATAGGTGTTTACTTAAATTTTTGAATTTCAACAATTTAAAAATCGAGACCGACTGAAAATATATTTTATATTTTAGTCATTTGTTTAAATACCATAACAAGATAGCACGCATCTCTTCGTCGATAGAATTACATAAACGGCAACGCATCGATTTCATGTTCATATGACAAATTATTATATAAATATAATCTGACTTAACTGATAAACATTGACAAATAAAATATCTATTTTTCTATTTTAAAAAAACAGCATAAGCATAAAATAACATCAAAACTTGGAAAAAGCAAAAATATGCAAAAATATGCAAATGTTATAAGTCATGAGCCTTGAAATTAACTAATAAGTCATTAAAATTATTTTGGAACTATTGGTTTTAATTGTATAGCACTATGATTAAATTTATTAATGTATAGCAGTATAGTTGTAGCTGAAAAAACAATATTTTCGGAATCTCAGTTAGAGAATAATAAAAAAACAAAAATAATTTTCAATGTTATGAGATCCTATACGGGATCTCACATTAAAAAAATCCAAAAATCAATAGAAGACCTGCATTTAGGTGCTACTAATCATTAACGGCTCATATGTAAAACAATATTGACAATATTGCTGCGATATTTTTGACGTGTATACATGTTATTATAGTATTATATTCTAGGCTGAATGAAAATTTAAATTGATTTTTTTTGTTCATACACTTAAGTATTAAAGCCATTGGTTTATACAAAATCTATGTATATGTTTTTTTTTTTATTTTAAAAATATAAATTATTCAAATGTCGAAAATAATGGATATCAGAATCAAATGCTATAAAATTATAATGCAATATTCTGTAATAAATTACGATGTCTTACAATGATGTAACGACGGCGTATAATGTCGTGAATCCAGTTTCAATACTCTCTATTATATACCCTAGGACCCTGCTCCCTTCACATATCACGCCATAACATTACATGTTACGATTGAAGGTATCGGTCGGCAGTTTCACTAAATCGGCGATAGTCGTTCATATGATTAAATTTATGTATTTCTATCAAAATAACTAAATATTACTAATATTTAGATTTTGTGGTTTTCAATAATAATATAAAATAAAACAATATATTTTTCAATTGAGATGAAAATACCACCTTTAAATTTGTATTTTAAATTAATTGTTATTTACAACTAGCCGGTACTTTTTTCAAGGAGAAACTTGGTTTTCAAGTCTCTCCCGACGAGCCGCTCCTGCTACTAATATATAATATGAATTAAGTTTTAAAATCAAAGAATAAAAAAAGTACCTTATCATTTTACGGAAGTTTCTTGAAAAAATTCGTGACAAGAAGTTTAAGTCTAGTGGCATATCAAATAGTGTCTCATGATATCGTTTGTATAGGTAAGTGTAATGTTATGCGATTATTGTGTGTTATTACTTACGGCTGTGTATATAATCACTACTATAGATTTTAGAACAATATTAAAAATATAAATCAAGGCGATTCGGAAATATGACTTAGAAATATATTATTTATCAGTGTTTTTATAAATCACGCGTATTCATTGTTAATGTTAAGATTTTTAATGATTAACAATTTTATCATATTACATCGAAAAGTATAGTTTTTTCAAATTTTTTTTTACACAGTAACAAGTTGTTACAAAACGACATTTTTTTTAGAGAAATAATTATTTTGTTCATTTTTTCTCCTTATAATTTTTTTATTTTTTTTTTTACTTTTTTTAATGATAACATACGGTTTGAATTTCATATTTCAAAGCAGACTTTTTTTGATTATTTTAATGCATAAAAATCAAATTTCGGACGAGTTAAATATAATAAAAATATTATTTATCGGAGTGGAATAGTATGCGGTTACTAATTTTAAATACTTTAAGTTATAACTCATAAACTACTCTTCTGAAATTCGACTTTTATGTATCAATATACTAAGAAAATTATTCTGTTTTAAAACTTGAAATAAAATTGTATGTGTTGTTATTGAACAAAGTTAAAAACTTAATAAAAAATATTAAGCAGAGCTCGCGTCTTGTAGCATTTGTATATGTTTTGCATATTTTGAAGTTTTGATGTTATTTTTATGTTTTTAATACTATTTTTGCTTAAACTATCATTTGAAAGTAAAAAAAATAGATATTTTTTTTTGTCAGTGTTTATTAATTTTATCAGTTTATATTTATGTAATAATTTTTTATAAGTTATAAATTTATAAATACGAAATTGATGATTTGCCGTTTAGGTAATTCCGTCGATAAGGAGGCCCCTATTAACACGTAATATCTTGTTTGTGATATTTAAGAAAATAACTTAATTATACCTAATTATATTTTCAAGGTAAAAATATTAAAATTAACTATATTTAATTCAATTACTTCAAAGAGTTTCATATTTTTTTTTTACAAAATAATCATTTCAAACTCAGTTTTTATATGCAAATTTTACATAAAAATAATTTTTGTAAAATCACAAATATAGTAATAAAAATGTTTTAAAAAAATATACGAAAAAAAACTTTCAACTCAAGCACACTTTTTCTCACACACTTGTCTCTACAAATTTGGTAGCTAGTAAATTGTGTCTAATATTCACCATACCTAATTATAATATTTCTTTGCTACAAATATTGAATGTAACAAGATAATAATGGTTTTGACCTTAGTGAACAATCTATCTATTAATCAGAAATTGGTTATCTGCCACTATATATAAAATATTTAAACTTAATGATTAAATGATTATTATTCCAGTTAAGATATTTTTTTAAAAAGTAGATGACCACTATCTTTGTTTGTAGAGAAATAAAATTCTACATGGAGTCGATTGATTCACAATCCTTATACATTTTTGAATATGGTTCGAAAGTACAAAAAGTTGCTAACCACTAGTACACTATATTGTTTTAACTCAAATAGGAAGGTAAAGCCATACTAATACCATACTATGGCACTCGTGGGTATGCTATCTACCGTAAAATATTACTTACCAAAAAACTTTAGGGGCGTTTACAAAATTTTACCTACTGATTTATTACAATTTATTAAATAAAAACTTACATAATATATACTCTTACCATTTTTAGCGTAATATGTAAACATTTTGACATCATAAATAAATAGCCTTTAATAAATTACCATTCGAGTTCTTTTTACGATTATTTATTTCATATTTTTTTAATGTGTCTCCATATTTAACACCATCTTTTAATTTGGGATAAGAAGACACTATCATGTTCTGACAGCAAGTTTCCCCCTTGAAGATAATTAACACATGTTTCTTCATATTTAAATATTATACTCCGTAGCGTATTAATTTATTCATTATATTATGTTACAATCAAAAATTGTATACAAAATAAAATTTACAACGCAAAAAACATTCGTGAACACAGAAAGAATACCACCTAAATTTAGGAATCTAAAAAGTAAGTTATTGTGGATCTTGATGGATATCTACTATACTCTGTTCAGCAAGAGAACACGCCGATTCTGCGCATCACCTGCGTCCTCACTGCCATCGAAACCGATTCCGCTAAGAACCAAAAGAATCGATTTTCGTAGGTCCGCGGCATGTTCTCTCGCTGAACAAAGTATAGTTATCATGATGGCTATTTAGCTTTTATGGTATTGTATGACCGTTATAATCATTTGTTGTTTATCTTAATGGCTCAAGTCACAGGTGATTAAATGGGCTTTCCCCGTTGGGCTAATGAAATAAAAATATATGAGCATGACAGGTATATATGACAAGGTGACAAGTAGTTGCATCACGTGGTAAAAATGTCTTCCTAATTTGCGGCCCAAGTATTTTTTGGATGCATACGAATTGAGGTCCCATTTTTTTTTTAACGTACATATTAATTAAACATTTTTGAAATATAAAATTATATATATTTTTTAAACTTAATTTTCTTTCCCATTTTTTTGTACAGATTTAGGATTGACTGTAACATTAGCAATACAGACAAGTTAAAAAAGTCGTCATATTTTTTGAAATTAATATTATAGCACTGGTAAAAAATTCTGTGATATTTTTTTGTTCGTCGAATTAAAAAATTATTAATTGATATATTTCTAATAAGTGTTTCTTTTTCTATTATTTTTGTTCTGCAATTATTTATGTGAGTATTTTTTTGGTTTTATATAGGTTTCTTTTTGAGTATTTTTTAGAACATCAATGAACACAAAAATATTACTATAGAGATATGAATGTATGATACACATGACAAATATTAATTTGGTTGCACATCAGATATAACGTAAAATATCTTGAGTCATAATTAGGATTAGGCCTTCTTTTGTAGTTTTCTTTGTGACGCAAGTAGTATGCAGCCATATATTACATACTGTAAGCGTAGGTACAGGTTTTTGGTAGGTACAATTTTAGGATAGATAGTATATCACTACACGAGTACCAACACTACTAATTTTTGAATAGTTACAATGACGTCTTTTAAAACTAAAAAATAACTAAATTAAACTTGAACGCATAAATGTATTTAAAATATTGTTGGCCACATTACATTATAAATACAAAAAACATAATAAAATTGATTAACATAATAAAAAATTAATTTTCGAAAATAGTAAAAATCATAGGTATTTGGCCTTTGAGAAAAACTGAATAATCGTAATAAGTTTTAAAATATTGTGACGTTCGAAATTCCACAGCGATCCTACGGAAACTAATATAATGCATATACGTATCTAACTTTATTATATACTTCTCCTCCAGTCGGTTTTGTGATGATAACACCGCCGTTCATTAAATTTACAGTTCTACACCCTCTCTTCGTCACGCTAATAATGTGCAGTGTCTGGTGCACCGATTATGTTATATAATATATGTATATAAAAATATCGTTCAATTACATTAATAATAATAATAATCTTTTTTCCCATCCGCTGTTTGACGCGTCGATTTTCTTTTTATGTCATTGCCGTTTACTCGCGCAAGACACTTAACGGAATCAACTCCGTGTGTTTTTTTTATATAATTTTATGTTGATTCATACAATGAAAGAGTAATAATATATTTTCTGGTGCGTCCCTCAAAGGGCCACTAAAAAGTATGCGTTTAAATACGTAATACAAATATATATGTTATGACGTATTGATATCATCAATTGTCTAGAGTGAGTAGTGGCCCGAGGCGTGCCGCTGCCGCAAGATACGGTCCATAAGTATGATGATCCATATATATATATTTGCCCGATACAGCATTTTTATTATGTATATAAAATTATTATTATTATTATCGAGTATAATAATTTATTATATTATCTTATTGTCGTTTCTGACAAAGTTGTTCCTAATATTATATTCCACGTACGAAGTTTGTATGTCGAGAGTTTTCTCTTTCATACTAAATTAAATTAATTCTATCTATCTCCTAATTTGTTTGTTTGTTTTTATTTATTTATTTATTATTTCTTATACTCAAATTTTTGTATTATTGACAAAATTCAGGGAACTCCGACTTCTGTTACAGTCCCTAGGTGGCGCTCTACCTTTTTTTATCTAGTCGTCATGTAACACTCCACCGAACTTGGTCAAAAAAAGTGTGAGGTGCTACAATATCAAACATAAAACTTGCATGATATGTTGCAATAAAAATAAAAATATTATTTAATACATTTGTAGATATTGTATAAACAATTATTTTATAACTTTTAGTAAGAATGGAAAGTAATAAAAATCAAATGACGAACATTTAATTAATTCTGTATTAGTAGCACAATATATTTTATAATAGGATTTTTTAAATTAATTGTTCAATTACATAAAAATATAAAACTAATAGAAAATAGTAAACATTATAATTTATTAAACAATGTTATCATGTTATATTATAATACACGTGATTTTGAAACGAGAAATTGTTTGAAAAAGAAAATAGAATATCTAACTATCTCAACATTATTTGTCAGTCCGGAGATTATGGAAAATATTAAGGAAAATTCTGTTTAAATCATTTATAAATTGGTCCAAAATGGTTACAAAGTTCGGTCTAAATAAGTCGCGGTCGTATAACATTTGTTTAAACGGCACTTTCCCATCCGTCACGTCTACATCTCTTGAAATGTAATAAATGCAATATCTTACGGATAATATATAAGCAGTACTCAAATTAGGTGTGATCGGGGTAGGGGGGAAGGGTGCGAATAACGATTGAGTTCCTCTATTATTTTTTTTACAGGAACGGAGGGACTGCACAAATTAACACCTGAAATAATTCCTATTCAAATGTGTATTTAATTGTTGTCAATGATATAATGGATTTTATAATTTTTAATATTTTTGATATCAACGTTATTTTAAATCCCCTCTCCATCCATGGGTCTGTGTTAAATAATTTTGCACTCTGAATGCAGTTTTTAAATCATTGAGTTGAGGTCCTCAGCTTAATTTTTCCCAATTCGAGCAATAAATATTTGTGTTATTAATGTGCATAGCTTTTGAACTTTATAATAAATATTGGTAAATTCATTCTGGTTTTAAAATTAATAAAACTCAATGTGTATTTTACTGAAAGCAAAATCCACGCAATTTCACGTGACCGTAATACATAGACGATACACAAATAATGCGTACGCGCGGCGCTCTCTAAACAAACTGGACACTCGATTGCCTTCGTGCGTAAACACGCAAATACACACACGCTGCTTTTACTAGAAATAACAACAAAGCCCTTTGCAATAAAGTGCTGAAAAATAATAATAAAATATTTGCACAAACTTTGTGCCGCGATACGCTTGCCGGTTTGTAATATTATTCTGCAACATACGAAGGACCAGTTTGGGGTGGATGCGAAAACATTGATTTTCAGAGACTTCCCATCATATACTATTTACACTACCGAGCTTGACGAATGAACAACGCGTTACGTCACCAGCTGTTTCAAAATGTGTCGCCAAAATTCGATGCGACGATTCGTATCAGCAGTAGGCATAAATAAAAAATGGAAGATTACCCACATAATATTATGTACCTATTATCATTAAATAATAACTGCGTCACAAAAATTATACTCAAACTCATAGTCTATTTACGCAACGAACCTCGATATTATTATGTTGTCATGACTCATGAGTCTAGGGTTCAACATTTTTTTTTCTACGGGGGTGAATATATAATATTTTTTTTACTGATTGGGAAATATTTTTAAAGGCCCACAAAACTGAAAACAATTCGTTCTATACGTTCTTATTAATCTTTTCTCTTGTAATTCACAAACGTAAAACCATATGTATTATAATTTATTTAGACACATTTTTCTATTAATTATAACTCTAACTGTACCTATGTATATTTGTACTATAATTACGAGTATTATGATTAAAATGAATTATTGCATTAAGCCAATTATTTATTTTTAATGGTTTTTATATTATTGTCATACCTTCTATTGTTCGATATGTAAACACGGGCGACTGTAAACTCGGTTCAATTGAAAAAAAAAGTGTTAAAATGTCAAAATTGAACTTCCCTCTGTTTTTTCAAGGAAAAAATTATTAAGATGTACACTGGTCGATGTAAATATAATAATATATGCTCAGATTTTCACATATCTAATAAATAGTTATCTAATAATATTTTAACATAGTATAGTAGTAAAGTAAAATTATTTTTTAAAATAAAAAAGCCATGTATTTGACGTATTTGTCTACTGATATTTCGTTATTTTTATACTTCTTATGCTTAATTTCTAACAATCTTTTTTTTTAGTTTTGGAATTTTTAAAATAAAATATTCATGCTAGACTGTTAATTTTAACATAGAATTCAGTTTGTACTTTTTTTTTTTTATTTAGTCATGGTTGAATATATATTTATTGGTATATATGTTAATCGGTGAACATTTTCAGGCCTAATTTACAACAAAAAAGTATTGTAATTCACGGGTTCAGTTTTCATTTGCTCGTCAGTTGCTTTACGGTATTTTGATACGATACGTAGGTAACTGGCGCCTAATCTAGAGACGTATTTAGGGGACAAATCGTTAATGTTAAATGTTAAGGGGACATCAAAATTTAAGACATCGAAAAAGTAATTATATACTAGGTATATTTTATGATTTCTAACGGGCAACATAACTTATGAAATATATGTAAATAAAATCAGCAGTTACCAATACGAGTTTCTTATTCGTGCTGTACAACTTGGGTGGTTATATATTACATGTGATGAAAACTAATTGAAATAAATAAATAAATTATTAAATTTAAGACTCGATGAATATAATTTATTTGATTTATTTAAAATTGTTACTGTATTAATATAACTATACGTGTTTTGTATTGAAAATAATATAACTTATAATGAATTATTCAATAACCACTCAATCACTCAGTTCACTGTATATTTTGATATACAAACAGTGACCCGGGCGCCGAAAATATAATTCAGTCTCCTCAGGGCCCTATCGTATGTACACAGGTATAGATGATATTGGCTATTTCAAACGATGTCGACACAAGGAAACCATTGATGGAGTATAATTGGGGACGCCCAGACGTACCATTTTATATTAATATATTATATGTTCGTACAGAAATGCGTTCGATATGTCATATTGTATATTAGCTGTTACAGATTAGACTTTATCGCACTGAACGAAATCCAATTTATTATTTATAAATATGAATGAAGGCGAATACAAAAATCGATTTCAATTTTAAAATAACACCGTTCAATCAAGATTATCGTTGTACAGTCACGATGTTAAAAGGGCTGGAGTGTAGCATGAGTAATATTTAGGCGTTTTATAGGACATGCACATTTGAGCTATGTCAATGTATGAGTAGTAAATGAACATTACTGTGTATGTAATTCGATATCGCTTTTAACTCTCACACACGAAAGCATATGTCAATAAGTTGCGGAATATGAAAACATATATTTTTATTTGCATAATATAAAAACTACTAAAAGCGGCAATAAATTAAACGTACTTCTTGGAGTTTAATTGTAATTTGGAAAAAAGTTTTGAGTTCAAAAGTTTCTAGACTAGGTTATTTTAACATTTTCTATTTAAAATCTGATGTGCCTAAAATAAATACAATCTTAATGCAATTGATTCACGGAATTTCAAAAATAATATCTTAATTTTAAGGTTTTTTAAAATTGAGAATTTTAAATAGATTTCTTAAATAGCCTAGATTTTTGTCAAAGAACTCATAAATGTATTAAAAATCAAAATCAGACATTGAGTATGTGTAATTTACTACCGCTAAGTGGTCTAAAAGCTCTTAAATGGATGCAAAATACGTGTGCTACGATAACTTTAAGTAGATATACTGTATTAGGTTAGGATAACCTATGGACTCAAAATACGAATTTAAGTTTGTAATACTTGGTGTCATTTGTATTTGAAAATAAATACCTATACATTTTAAAAGTATTAAAAATACTTCACAAGTACCTTCTTTGTTTCATATTTTGAATTTTAGATGTCTTATCCTATCATATTTTAATCAAATAATGTTAAATTTCAGCTAGGTAGATATAAATTTAAGTTTTTGTGTGGTCTGCGTATTTGATGAAATCTTATAAATTCTTAAAAGCATTATAAAATATTATTTTAAGAGCATTGTTTTTTTCAAATAGTAAAATATGAAACAAAAATATTTGTTGTTGATAATTAAAGAAAAATAAGCATTAAGTAATCTGGAATGAAATACAAAAAAAGTATTTTTAAAGTATTTAATGTACACTTGTCAAATAGTATTTGAGAATTATTTGAAATACTAAAAAAGTAAAAACATATTTGAATACTTAATAAGACTGTCGTTATAGACGACTAAAATTACAGTGTAAAAGATATAAAACCAATCAAATACATCGTTTAGAATCGTTAACACAAGGAACATCGTTACCGTACGGTATTGTAATAAGTAGACTCGACCGTAAGTATATTATATGGGTGGCGGGTAAGGAGATGTATGAATGTCGCCAAAATTCAGGTAGCGCACTGTTGCGTCCCAAAAATAATAGTATCCCGATTGCGTCCAAACACACATTTGTTTATAAAAAAAACTTATCAACGTATGAACAAAATAGGAATATTATAAATGAAATTTCATGAAAATATATTTTTTTATTTTTTTACACATCGTTACACATATATAGACTTTTAAACATTAGTTTTAAACAATTATTAATACAGTCAAATCGTAATATTTATAGTTTTAAAATATTGAAAAATTAACTTTGTATTGAAAAAATTAATATAATACATACACTTCTTGCTGGTTAAGAATAGTTTTAAAATTTCTTATGAAATAACTAATCAATATAATTTTGCATGAGAACCTTGTATAAAATTTATTTATACAATGTATAAATAAAACCATTTTTATAGCAATATAACAATAAAACTATCTGTACCAGTGTCAATGTTGAGAGTTGGTAATGAGATACGTGAAATATTTATTAAAACCAAATTTTAAAATCTCGTATAAATTTTCACAGTTGTAAATAATCAGACAGTAGACAGTAGACTACAAAAATGTACGAAGAAAAAATGCCCATGGTGAAAATGTCTGAAACCAAGAATGATAGCGGTGAAATTGTTCAGAATTAAAAATGTCTCTGGTTAAATTTTAAAATTGTTTAGTATCAATAATGTCCAAAATTAAAAAAATTAGAGTATTGAATGGTGATAATAAAGGATCATAAATTAGTTTATTAATATTTTAAATTAGGTCAAAGAGAAATTAGACAACATCTAGAAAAAAATGTATATTGATTTGCAAAAAAAAAAAAAAAATGTGCAGAGTATAAAAATAACGAAGAAGTATGGTATTTTTTTTAAATATTTATCGTTGATTTTATATATTTTAAATATTATGTATTAAATATATTAATTACCAGATTTTTTTTTTTTAAAACCAGAAATTTAATTTTAAATGTAATATTAGTAGTTTGTAAAGACAATTTTTAATCATATTAATTTTCTGACATTTTTTAAAAATCAAAATATTAATTGTTAATTTTTTAAATTATAAATCAACGTTGTAAATATATTTTTAATTACGTATATGTATATAATTGATTATGTAATCCGTATATTTATCATATTTATTCTATTTTTGCCTAGAACAGTTTATTTGGGCAAATTTTACCACGGACATTTTTTTTTTTGGACAATTTTTTCTTCGAAAATTTTTACCTAGAATCTGCACCGGTATAGAAATATTATTTATGTTTGATTATTATTATTATTATGTGATTATAATAAAATTTACCTATAATAATAAACTGTTTTTCAATATTTGATATTATTTTTAATAAGCTTACTATACAATGGCTTTTAATAACATGGGAAGTGTTTTGGTGATAAACAAGTATTAATGGAAAAGGATAAAGTGAAAAGAGTTATAGGTACACGTTTGAGGGAAGCGTGAATGCGTCACCCTAAATACGGAGGGGAACGTCGAGAACGAACAACGTATAATTGCCGTTCAGCATAATCGATGACAATACCTATAGGCTCCATACTAGCGGCCAATTGCCGAACTAGCAATTTAAAAGCAATCATTTTATTATATTATTACATTATATCAAGGCTTGCAAACGTTATAATAACGTTATATACAACAAAAAACTATTGAAATTTGTAAAGGTTATTAAAACGAAAAATGGCAAACTAAAATAATTGAATACCATAAAATAAAACATAGCGATGAACAACATTTATATATATAATTAAACAAAAAAATAACGCAAAACGAAAGAATTTAAAATTAATTAACTTAAAAGTTATAGTATTGGTTTCATAGAAATATTTATTCCACGTGATTTAGCAATCAATATTATAACCATCAATCCAAGAATTCATAATATTCCGCATCCGTGCCATTCCCCACATTAGATACAGTTTTGAGCCCAGAAAATATATTTTTTTATATAGATAAAAATAAAGATAATAGACCAAACATTTATTTATATAAAAATAAAAATAAACTCGATTAAAACTATCTATTTAATAGATAAAACATAATCAGAATTCATCAAGATAAAAAAAACAGATAATTTTTTAAAAAATAATGTTTTAAAATTGTATTAATTAAAAAAATGTACCAGGCTTATCATTATCAAAATATTATCAAAATGTTGTATTTCTACCAATCGAGGAATTTATTTTCAACAAAATAATCATTTTTTAGTTATTTATAATTTTTTTAGAGTTCGGACTTTCCATGTCACAACCCTATCCACACATATCTGTCAGCATTCGACATTTCGGTACATTTCGGAGTACGGATACAACTATAGACTTTTGACTAATGAGTAATGAGTAATATTAAAGTAATAAAAGAGATCGTTATTGTCTGACCGTCGTCATCAACGTACGCAAACGAAATTTTGATCTCAAATGCAAGCCCTACATTATATTATAATTTTAATCAATTTATTATTGGGCTCATGCAATTAGTCGACACTATTGTTTTTGGCTTTATTTTTTTTTAAATCCTTCCCAATCAGATATTATGTCGTCGCAGCATTTAATGCTAAAAAATCAATTTCATTACATTAAATTTTTATTGTTATATTGTAAAATAATATATTATAATATTTGAAACGAAATGACAGTTTATTATCCTATAGATGGAAGAACTTATTCATTTTTTTTTTTGGATCGAAGTTTTAAATAGATTATTTCCGAAATAAAAGTTGCCTAACTCTACGGTTGTGAATTGTGCCATTTTAGCTGATATGCATTTTCAGCTGATTCAAGTAGGGGTGACCCAATGAAACAACTATGTTTTGAAACAGTTAATTAAAATTAAAAAAAAAAACAAAATTCATTGAATAAAATTGCATAATATGTAAATTATATTGTAGCAATTATAGTAAGATCTTCAAAATATGTAAACATTAGGTATTACTGGCTTAATTGATTTGTGTGATAAACTATTTCAGTATTACATATTAAATTATTATTGTTATAATATTTTCGTCGGAATTGCACTTTGACCAACACAGCATTGAAAATTACATGGATACTTTAGTAATATAATAGTTACATTGATTGTAAATTTAGGGTTCGGAAGTTATTGCATTTGAATTCTTGTGGCTATTAGACTAATTGATTTTTTAAAGCTTGAAAGTAATTTCACGACATTATGAAAAAAATATAAAATGTTTAAGGCAGGTTTTACAAACGTTATAATTATAACGTTATACACGACAAAAAACTATTGAAATTTGTAAACGTAATTAAAACGGAAAACGGTAAACAAAAATGATTAAAGACTACAAAACAAAACATAACGATTGGCAATATATATAACATATCATTAAGTAAAACGTAATATATAAAATATTAATAAACGAAAAATAACGCAAAACTAAATAATTTAATATCCATTTGCTTAAAAGTTATACTTATTATATTGGTTTCGTAGAAATATTTATTTTACGCGTATTATTTAATTATCCTACCAATTAATCTAAGAAATTATTATATTCCATATCCGAGCCATTCCTCTCACTGGATTTTATTTTTAACGATAAACGATAAATGCAAAAATTGTCTAACATTTAGATTGTAAATAACGTAAAATGAAATTTTATTTTTCAAATGTAAGCCTTGGTTTATAGTGAATGTTTTTGTTTTGCATATTTAGCGATCTTGTTGTTTTAAGAACATATTTCTTAATTTTACCATTTTTTAGAGATTATTTGATAATCAATATGATAAGTTTATAATACAATTTGAAAATATGCAAAAAAAAAAAAAAAATACTTATCCTATGTTATGTATTTATAAATATTTATTTTAAGAGTTTAAGAAGAATACATCTGACAGTACTTGTACGAAAATCGCCAACCGGTTTTAGATAGAGATGGAGAATTTACAGAAAAAAAAAATATAGGTAAATTAGCCAGTTAAGTGATAAAAATGATAAATAGCTAAATCTTAAACCTATCTTTTCTTATTAGTTAATATGACTATTATTTCTATTGTTGTGTACCGGCCAAATTGAGTTCTTTCTAATAATTAACAATAAAGAACTAAAAATAGATCTATTATTTTGCATTAGTATTCAGAGCATAATAAAATTAATATTTAAATATTTATGATATTATTAATAAATAATTTAAATTCCACAAAGATTATTTGAATCCTTTGGAATTTATTGACAAAAAATCATTAATTAGTATTTATATCATTATTTACCTAATATAAATTTCTGTAAATCGGTACTATGACTATTTGTAAATCGGTGGAATTAACATGCGCCCCACACGGACGTCGATAATCACAGCAACCACGATAATATACAATGTATAGCGTTTTATTCAAACATAAATATACAGATAGGAGTCCTTGTCATACGGCGAGCTTTATTGATTTCGCAGTTACCGTGACGACCGCCCGGGCTACCGGTGTATATACCTCCGTGTTATTCTAAGACACGGCTGCCACAAACTCGAGAATCTTATTGGTGGCGGCGGTCGCGGTCATCGCATCCCATTTCCAATCCGTTGAATCCGACGTCATCGCTACCCCCGCCACCGAACCGTCGGCCCCGGTCGGATCAACCCCCGGGTGAAACGACCCCGCACCGCGGTCACCATCCTGTCCAGTGCACAGCGCCAGATGTCCCGGATTCTGGATACCGGCTTCGCAGCTAAATCACTTCTGATCTAAACGTCAGAGTCGTCTGGCAACCCTTCGGCCGTAGTTGTAGGTACCTGTTAGTCGTTTCCGCGCTCGACCCCTCGCATCATTCGTTTCGCTTCGACAACTTTCAATTTCGATCGTACTCCGTGGTCTACGGCCGTCGCGTACGCCGTTTCGTTTATAAATCTCGCCGTGAAATTCGTTTGCCGCACACATCGCAACGACAAACATCAATTGCGTGGTCGGGGGCGATTTCCGCGTCGCCGTTTCATCCCGGTACTTACTACAGCGTACCGCGATCGTTTTCCACCGCCAGTAGAGTGCGCCCGGCCAAATGAAAATCCGTTCTAGTTACTCCGAAAATATTATTTCAATTGCATACGGGGTACGTCCGTCGGCGTCCAACTGGAGCATCAACACCGTTTGCATTTTAGCGACTTTATCACTTTTTTTTTTCCTCGTATTCATCGTCATTCGTTACGCATCCGACTATCGCGTGCGATATCGTTCGCACGCATCGAGTTTCACGTACCGACCTTTGATTGTTTGAATTTTGGACAGCGGATACTGTGCAGGATAAACAATAAGCGATTCGCAGAATAGATCATCCCCCCCCCCCCATACGCTTCAATCCTCTCCATCATACGCTTTCTATAGCCTCCGTTTGCCGTTCGGCATTCAATATCTCAGAAGAGCGTGTCAACACTATCTGGCATACCAATCTTCTATTGTTTCGCAACCCGTGGACCACTGACGTCTCTGCCCTCGCATCCTAAAGATTAGGTAAGACATTTTTGATAAATAAATAGATGGTACAGACTATTTGACCATTTTTTATAATCTATATAGTTAAATAAATATATTATTTCATTATTGAACAATTACAAATTATATATTTAATATGCATTTTAATTTTATAATAAATAATATTTTTTAAAGTATGGGTAATTTGTAAATAGTTTGTTTTAACAGACACGTATACATTTTGTAAAATGATTAATGATCAAATGATTTTGTATCCACTCCTAATACACAAAATATAAACATTTGCCTAGTAGAAAACCCTTATGTTTTTTATTGAGTTTTTAACTTTTTGACAACCTACCATTAAATGTTATCAACTGTATCTCCATGATATTCGCTCTTATAATGTATGGTACCTACTCTCTGTCTAAGCACCTTGATGGCTAATTAACAACTAATTATTTTGACTTTTTTACCACTTCTTGTTCATCAGATACGCAGGTGCGTGAATGGCTCTATAGTATGTAAATGTTCGGTATAACCGTATGTATAGTAGATACTATACTAATTGTAAAGACGGCGGCAATCAATTTCGAATACAGAATATAGAAATTGGCTTAGAGATCGAATTCCGCAATAATATTGATGATCCTATAAAAATAATCGTTAGATTGAATATAAAAGGAATTTTTTATCATCAATTAAATCGATTTCAATATAACTCCGCGGGAAGGAGGCTCCCTTAAGCTTTGTCGCACTCGATTGTCATGTATATTATGTAAGTTGTCGCTACAGGTAAAAACTATTATTCGCAGTATGATTTGAGACCCTTATCTACTATAATACTGTATTTGTACCTCGGTCACGTCATAATCGTCACGAAGTTTTTATCTTATACCGTCCATCAATTCAATACACTTAACAATTAACTCCAACGACCGCACTCTCAAAAAAAAATTTGTTTACATATTATATCCAAGAAAAAATAACCTTCCGTATCATGACCATTGGGAGAACGTTTTTTTTTTTAAATATTTTTACATCATTAGTGTGGTTGGCATTTTTTTTCTATAGTTTAAAGAATTTAATTAAAAATTAAATTAAAAATATTATTAATGACAAATTTATATAGTTTGTATATTGTATTAATCCATCCAATCTCAAAAATAAATTTCTTTGTCTAATTAATTATATTTTATTTTCATTCAGTTCTTCTGCATAGTATTTGGTCTGCTAAAATGTTTTTTAATTGCAGTTATCTTACTATGAAACTAAATGAAAAGTTTAAAAATTATTAGTGTTCATAATTCAAAAAAAATCTTTGCTAAAATGTTTTGAAAAATCTCGGGCTATGTAGTCAAAAATAAGAGTAAGCTTATGTAAATTAATTAACAACTGAATAAATAATGTTAAGCATGAATGAAATCAGTATGTTAAATCAATAACGATTAAGTAAATATTATGACTGTTTAATATATTACGATTACTAACTTAAGAGTATGAACTTACAATGATATTAGGATACATTACATTGTGTAAGTACCACAACAAAATAAAAGTTTTATATTATTTTCGTCAATAAATCACTATAACATATCATTATAATCTGTGTATTTACAAGCCTTTTACACACTGATATTATAGAGGATAAACAAACTCTGTAGGTTGATATACACTTAACTTCTAATAATATTTTTTTAGACTGTAAACCGTATAACTAAAACTATACAATCGTTATCAACTTGTTAGAATTAATATAAACGGATTTTTTTTTTAATAGGTCATTATCAGAAAAAAAACTATATTAATGAATAACTTATATGAATAATACGTAAACATCAAGTAAGTTTTATTTATATTAATTACAGACTGCAAAAAAATATTTGATAAAAGCTCTATATTGATTTTAATTACCCATTAATTTAAATATTATTTAGATAATAATAAATAACCATTACCTACTTTGAGAAACCATCAAATATTTTTTTAAAGGGATTCGATTCAGACAGTTTTTTAAATTTGTTTTCAGAATTTTTATCAAATTACTAGTCTTATATCTATAGATTAAACATGGATGGTATGTTTTTGTTAAAGAAAACGATCAGTATCGAATCACCCAAATAAGTTCTAGAAAAATATTGTAGATATATAGACGATAGACACTTAAGACTTTATTTCAGTTGGTGATATTGAATAAACAAAGTATAGTAAGTGTATGTATGAGTGTTTGAGAAACCGTTGTATTGTAGATACAATTGATTTTTTTAACACCAATTATTACATAAATATTCCATTATAAATATACTTATTTACATTATGGTTGGGAGAAAATGAAAAGACTCTTTCAGTAATTTATAAATTAAGACTTTTTATATGAAATAATTTTTTAATGGAACAATAAAAAGGTTATGAGAAAAATATTCTCTTTACCTAATGCAAAAATAAAATATTGTATTTGAACATGCTATAATTATTTTAAACATTTTATTAGGTGTATATTACAAAGGTACATAAGTTGAAAAATGCATATTTATATATTTGAAAATTTGCGTACCTACTATATGTATATTTAAAATTAAATATATTTTTCTTACAGTGATTCAGACGATCAAGAAATTAAATATAAATTTTAAAATACCTGAAAATAAGTATCCAGATGTTTGTATGGTCTATTAATAATCGACTATAGGTCCTTCAACAAGATGTTGGTTAAAATAATGAGAAAACCATCAAAAAACACTAATAAAATAAACTATCGTGTATACTATTAAGTAACGAGTTGTTTAACAGTACAATGTCAAACGAAAATTGGTTTGCCGCAAATGACGACCTAACTCAGTTTTCATATGGTAGGAACGAACGAAATTACACTGGAATATATTTAAATCAAGATTTTAATTCAAGGTTTTTAGAAGACATTTCTATTATGACCACAAATAAGCCAGAAAGTATTGTTGAAAATATAGACAGTGACACGGAAGTGCTAAATACATTTGGTAGCTTAAATCCACTCAAACAAAAATCGATAAGAAAACCAGGTACATTAATGTACACCGATAATTCAAATGAAACAGCACATTCATTAAATTTAGAATGTGATGAACCAGTCATCCAACCGTATTATAGAAACAATACTGCCCGCAAACCATTAAACGTGGATAATATTTTTCATAACCCAAACATAAGAAATAAAAAAATATTGAACACTAAAAACCGGAATAGTTTTACTCAACCGTATTCCCACACAAGTTTACAACAATTTGTACCTACACAACAAAGCGAAAATGGACAATTTTCTACACATATGGTTGTAAATGCAAGCCAATCTTATTCTACTGCATTCAGACCACCGGACCAAAATCAATATAGTCATAACAATTCTGTCAGTATTCAGGAATATAATCAATATTTTAGTCGAATCCCTTTTAGTTCAACAAACCGTAATGAATCAGTTTTAAGATATTGTGAACCAACACAATATGACACCTTTAATGCATCATCAAGAGATCCGAGGCTAGTAAGAAAAGAAAAAAATAATCTCCGTAGGTTTAATAATTTTGACGGATTGACACCAGTAAGGTATAAGAAAGAAACATATTTAGATGAGGAATTAAGAATAATCAACATGAAATTGAAAAACATGAACTCAAGCTATAAATTTGGTGTTGTAAATGATTTGAGTAGCGATGATCACTTTAAAGCACGTATAGAAAAATCCCTTGTTAATAATACACAAAATGACTTGGAAGCTGAAACATATATAGATTGTAATAAATACAAGGAATATTTGAATACTGAACGAAACCAACAAAAAAATCTTGAAGAGATGTCTAATGTAATAGACTTAAGCTCTGATAATGAGGAAATTGTAAACAATATCAAAATTACAGATTCTCAGAAGGAGTTAGAACAATATTATAAACAGAAAATAAAAAATAAAGAGATGTCTGAAGTAATAGATTTATGCGATGACAATATGGATGATGTAAGCAATATTGAAACTACAAATATTTATGATGCGTTAGAAAAATATAGTACACAGGAAAACGAGATCGAAAAATTAAGGGAGAACGATGAAAAGAAATTAAAAGTTACTGTAGAAAAAATTATTGATAATTTAAACGACGATATATGTGGTTTAATTTACACAGAAAAAACACTTCCAAAAAAAAGAAATGAAATGATTAAAACACACAATTTAAATGATAAAACAAAAAATAACATAAGAACAGCGAATGAAAACATTTTAACTTTAGAAAATACTAATTTTGATGATACGCACCTTAATACTAATAATATTAATCGATTAATTGAAATCAATAAAAATTATAAACGGTTAACAGGACCATCAATAGAATATTCAACAACTGAATGTATTCAAAAACATATTGATTTTAATTTTGATAAATCAGCTGATGTAAGGAATAATCAAAACGTTAACACTGGCTTATTTACTACAAAATTTAATAGCCAGAAATTTATGTCTGTGATCAATGAAGACAAGAATGAAAAAATTAACAATTTTTCAGAAAAACATAACCCCAATAAAAATGAAACCAATGTTGAAAACATATTAAATGAAAAACGTTCGATTATTGATCATTGTAAAAAATCTGAGAAAAAAACACGTAGAAAAAAATCGAAAAAACGTAATAAATCTAAAGAAAGTGATAAAAATTATGAAATGTATAAAGATAAATATTCAAGTAATACTGATTCTGATCTAGAATCGTATAGTGTTCAAGTCAGCAATGAACAAGTAAACAAAAAAAAAATATGGACGAACATTTTTGAACAGAAATTGAAAACTAATAAAAATGAATTAATAAATAAGCAGGATGAAATAGTTCAGATTGGAAATAAAAATGATTATAATATTGCCAAAATACGCGTAAAAAAAACTTCTGAATTAATAGGAAATAACGAAAGTCAAAAAATTAATTCATTAGCAACTGTTAATATCGTGCCCTATGTTGGAGTACAGTCAAATCCAAATACTTTTACTGAATGTGGTACATCTGCAACGAATGTAGGTAGATCAACACACTATGTCTATGATGAACTATCGATCAGAGTTCAAAATTCAAATGAAACAACCGAGTTTAACTTTACTGACAGTAGCTCTTACAAAAATTGCAGATCATCGATAGATTTTGAAAAACTCATTCACAATTCTAATGGAGTCTTCAAACAAGGTACTGTTGAAAATTCACTCAAATTAAATACTGTTCAATCATTACCAAATCCTAAACATAAATAAATGAGAGTGATAATACTTTGTTTGTCCTAGACGATAACTCGTTTCCAGTTCTTTTCATTTCGTAATAATATTGTTACTGCGTTAGATGTTTACTTCTATACTATAGTACAGATGTTTCCAAACTTTTAGGAAAAGCAGGCAACATTACATAAGTAGAAATTGTAGTGGGCCACATACATTTTTATAATAATACATTTTATTTTTTTGCTATCACTATCGTTGTAATAACGATAACACATTCACATACTATTTAATCAATATAAGGTCCATTCCATAGGTCTGGATAACTTATATCAATAGGTTTTATTTAAATCTATTTTTTCATAATATATAATGTAAATAATTGGTGGTTTTAATATTTATGGAAGGGCCACATCAAAACCTATTACGGGCCATGGGTTGGACACCTCTGCTTAGAATGTATATTATCATGTAGACACTTTTAAAAGGTATGCACGTGATCTGCTTTTTTGTTCAAAAACATGCCTTATAGGAAAACTTTCACGCTTCGTAGAATGATCCGATTACGATATTTTTTTTTTGTTGAAAGATAAACGTTTTTTACATTGCGCTATTGTGTACCAGTCAGAGGACGATCTTTGAGATGGATGTAGGAGCTTTGTAGTCGTGGTATTAAATAAATTATAAAAAAAACTATTGTATATTGTAATGAGTTGTTTTATAAAAATCAGTATTTAGATTGGCGTGAAGGTGCTCCTTGTAGCCCGGGAATATCACGTCTGAATTAATGCCGATTCGGGCTCCCTTATATATTGGCTACTCCTCCTATCGGTACCTACGTCATCCTAGCGTTGACCTCATTTGTTTTATCGTGTATGCTAGTTCCAAGAAATATCATCCCACGCTTGTCGCGCACGTGCAAATAACTGACCGGATGCGGTTAGACCATCCATTATCGTATTTTAATGTATTTTACAGAATTAGTTCACATGATTAATATGATATAATGTTTTAAATTGTTAGCAATGATATATGTTTAATGTGATTTGACAATATTCAGATTAGATAGCTAAGTGGTCGTTCGATGCCGCCTTCTGTTGTTAACAAGATATCCGTGATTCGAGTATTATTGGCTCATTGCTGGTTGGTCATGAGTGTATTTCTACTATTATTCTAATATATGCTCATCTTAGATACACGATTTCTCTTGTCCTATTCTCAGAGTTTCTTGTGTTAATTTCCTAAATATTTTTATGGTCGGTCTAGATTTGTCTTTTCCCAACGCGTCTACGGTTCGGTAATTATTTATAAAGTGGTTTGTGTTGAAACGTACATAGTTCCCCCTTACCCTCGAGGTCATTGCTAATTTATTAATAGTTATAAAAGTTATGTATCGCCAGGTACATAGCAGCGCAATGGAATTTTAAAAATTCCATTTTAAAACCATATTATATGATTTTGAATACGTTCAATTTTTACAAGAATTGTTTTTTTATTATTTTTATTTTAAGCTACGAAATCAAAAATAAAAGTTCAATGCATCCCCCCCCCAAAAAAAAAAAAAATAATCAAACATTCTACGAGACGTGAGAGTTTTTCCTGTGATGAGTGTTTGAACAAAAAATCACTCGTTTCATTTATAGCCCGGTACTGTAACAACTATACACTCACACTTATCATCATTAACGAATCACACAAACGTCATAGGTGACAGTGACAAAATTTCATATTACCAATATATTGCCTCTTAATAAAAACACGAACAGTACCTTTAAGTTTTAATAATAATAAATAAATATTGATTATAAAACGCATGTAACTCGGTATAACTGAATTGAAAAATATATAAAGTTTTTAACTTTATGTAACTTATTAAGTGTAAGTTAAAATTAAAAATCAGATTTACGAATTGATTATTGATTTGCATACGTTTATAAGTTAATTAATACGGTTGTGAATGAAGAACAGATTTTTCAAAAATGAGCTGAAAAACATGTTTTTATTATTGTAGTGGATAAACAAAGTGGAACATTCTGTACATTTTATAGCACTTGATTAATTCATTTAAATAATATAGTTTAGTTTTATTTGGTAATATAGATGATGAATTCAGATCGGATGCAGAAGAACCACTTATTGAATGTTCTCAAAACGTATTGAACAAAAATTTTCAAACAGATTATGCTACGCGTGACTTAGTTAGCAAATCAAACAAAGAATTATTTAATACAGGTATATAATATTAATCATATTTATACATAGATATTGTCAAACTCGAATTCATTAATAGTTAAAAATTGTGTTTATAGTGTCTTTTGAAAATGTTGATGACAAAAAATGTATATTATATAATAAACATCAAAACAATAACACAAGCACAGTATATAAGTATGAATCCCCCAAGAAAGCCAGCCAATCACAGACAGTTGGTTATTTGTTTGGTAATTCGTTACCTATTGGTAAGTTAAATATAAATAAATAAAAAAATATTAAATTAAGGGTATTAAAAACGTATTATACCAACATATAAAATGACATTTAGTCCACCATAACGGTCTCGGTATCGAAGTGATAAAATTTCTGAAAATAGATCTCCATTTTTCATGAACTTTTTACTAGAAATCGATTATTTTCACTTTTAGATTCTGAATGGATGAGCTATGAATATATTGTATTGATATTGTATTCTATTGATTTATTGTATCGATCTTACAATAACTATGTATGAAATATTTTTGGTTGGTAAAAATGTTTGAATATGTATGGAAGGTTCCTCGTAAGTCGTTCAGATAGTAATTAATAATATCAAAATTACTCAGTTACGATATTTTTTATAAACTTTTGAAGTTCAAATTTTTACCAACCAAAAACATACATGCCTACTTTTAGAATTTTAACATTCAACCTTCCCAAAATTTGATTTTAAAATCTTATAATGTCATTAAAACATGTGTGTCATATATTTATAGAATTATTTAAATACATTTTAGATAAGATGATCAAAATTAATGAAGTATTAAAATAATCAGGTTTCTATAAGTAGATACATTCTTTTAGCAAAATGAATCATTCTTTCTAGCGACAGTGTGGTAGTGACATATGTTTCTAAACCATAACCAGAAATAGGGAGGTCTTAGTCCTCCCAAAATATCGGACTAGTTCCTCCAGTTAAAAAGCTAGTAATTAGTACTAATTGTTATATTCTGTGATACTAACCATATTGTGGGGTGGGGGAAGGCTTTATTTCTTATTTAAAAATTTAAGCTATTTGCACCTATGATCTAACCTTAATCTTACAATAACTTATTAACAGTATATTTAAAACAAATTAAACGAATTCTCTCTGTTCAAAATGTTTGATTATTATATTTATTGTGAACCTTAAAGAGGAAAAACATTTCAGTGTAATATTTAATAATTAGTTAATAAAAAGAAATGAAATATAATCAATTAGAAGTGTTAGCAATAGGTAACTTAATATATTACCCTATATTTTATGGAATTCATTGAGTATACTTTAACTACATCTTGAATTTATTTCAGTAAGTCTGCTACTAACAACTATTATAATAATTATTATGATATTTTTCATTGTATTGTAAATAATTTCCAGTAAATTATTACTAATTATTATAATAGTATTGCTTCATCTATAATATTAAAAAAATATTTATCAGTTTCACATCATGATTAATGTCTCAAAGATATCAGTTGAATAAAGTGATCACCACCATTCCTTCTTGGGCTACCGCTGAAGTTAACATCTTGTTCAACCTTTTTTAATTCATAAAGGTTAGACTTCCATAATATCTCTATTATTTGCATATGATTCTCTGCTACCGGATTCAGAACATTATTACTGAGATTGTCACAATTTTATGTTGAAAATCTAAATTAATTTAGTTGAATGGGCGCATTAATGGTCCTTATCGGCATTTTTTTAGGCGTACGATTGCGCGTGCTATATTTGTACTTCTAAGCAACGTTGCCAAATATATAGGTGCATGGCAAATATTCATACGAATCTTTAAAAGATGCCATTACGCAATTAAAGGAATTAAAAAATGAAGATTTTTAATATTTAGAGGTAAAAAATGTATACATTTATCTGATAATTGTACTTTTATTTGGATAACAACTGAAGAGAGTTGTTAAAGAAAATTGAATTTATATGTAGGCAACACAAAGAGTATGTAAAAAATAAAACGCCAAAAAATTTACTTCAATATTTGAACATAGGTAGAAATAGGTATCGGTGCTTTAAAATTTAATTTGAGTATATTAAAATTAAGTTTCCGCTTTTTTTAAATTATTTACTTTTTTATTTTGTATTATTTGTGGATTAAGATTTATTTGTATCTGTATTTAAATATTAAAAATAATTATGAAATAACTAAAATGTGTAATAAACAATTTGGCAACGTTATATCAAATTTCACGCACAATCGTACGATCAATTGTACAATCGCCTTTGAATAGTCCAAATCATGTTTCTTGTTTATCAAGCACTGCGTGCAATTGTACTCGGCCGGATTTGAATATGCCTTTCGCTTATTTGAATGATCGACTCTTTATTACGTTTTGAAACAATAAAATATCTCTGCTCTAATATAATATCGGAATTTTCTCAACACATACCAAAAACTAATCGTCCTTTAATACCTAGATCATAGTTTCAGTTTACAATTAAATCAGAATCAAAATCTTCAGAGTATTCTGTTAGTAGTTAGTAAATATCTCTATTATATTTTATTTTATTATGGAATCAAATATTTATTAATCTATACTCTAAGTCCAATCTATTTCATATGTTTGCATTTTTTAAACATTGAAACATATATATCTTTACAAACCATGACAGTAGGATGATCTCAAATAAACTGTCCATCGTTCAATTAAAGTAATAGAAGTTGATGATCTTTAACTTTGGAAAGTCAGATTTTACTCGATTGATGAGTTCTTGAAGTCATATTGGTCTCTTTATAGATTAACCCGAAGTCCAGTTGCTCTCATTTCTCAAATCTCAACGTTCTAATTTTTTAATGTAAGTTTTTAACAAGGAAATGTCACATCAAGTTTATCAAAAATACTCAATCATCGTTTTAGAAAAATCCAAAGTCGTTTTGGGATTTTATTCGTAAAAAACAAGTGAAAATACAATACCTCTGTGATATCTTTAGTAATGATAAAACCAGTATGTATGAGATGTTCTCCTCGCATTTAAGTTCTATGTATTCTTCTGCAACAATCTATTGATGTGATCTTGAAATGAATGGACTATTAAAACGATGTGTATCAATACTTCTTGAAATGCTACGAAATATAAAAGAAGTCAGCCTTGGCTTGTTCTCTTTGCTCTACGCTGTAAGAGCTTCTCTGTATTTCTCATATAAACTATGAGTAAGCATAGTTATGTATTAAAATTATTGATGATCGAATCGACTCATTTGTCCTATCAAGTAAATTTACTTTTAGAATCCCAGCTTCAGTTCATGTAGTGTCTTGCCCTTCCACATCCTATATTGTTCTGTGAATTATTTAAGAAATGGTTCTATTTTACGAATTATTAGATTAGCAAACTAGGATCTGTCGTTTTTATTTGGGGACCAAATCAATCACCGTCGATGAAATGTATTTTACTATAGTGATATTTTTATAATTAAACTATTCTGTACTTTGGCTTTAAGTTTACTATCGACATTTTTACTGTGCTGGTTCCGTTTCAATAAATTATGATAAAAACTATATTACTTCAAAAATATTTTTAAAGAAATACAACTATTAAAATACCGTTCATACGGGTAGACGTAACAAATACATTTTAGATTCTGAACGGAGCGAGGAATGTATTGATTTTACAATGATGTGTGTGTTTTTTTTTATGTCTGTCATCACGTTTTAGGAAAGTAAAAGTAATACGATTTTCTTCATCAGCATCTTTTTCAGTAGGAAAGTGAATCTAGTTGGTACTTTGGGGGTCAAAAGTAAAAAATTCTTAATAGTTTTCACATGCGTTGGGAAAAATAACAAAAATATTAAGGGAAAAACGGGTATTTTTTCGCAAAGCAAATTTTCGACAAAATTTATTTTTATTTTTGATATAACAAAAGAAATAATGATTGTAAATACATGAAATTTTTAAATATATTTTAGTTTTTTTTTAAGCTATTTATAACCATAATCATTTTTTGAGTTATTTTTATTTTTGTCGATAAATATTTTTTCAAACGGTTACAAAACTTGAAAATTTAATACAAGATTACTTATAAGATGTTAATATAGTAGAACAAAAATATTAAAAATATATATGTACTACTGTTGTTTTATAAGAATTTAAACTTTAAATTTTGACTAAAATTTATCATTGAGCATTTGCAAATTGTTTTGTATTTAAAAAAATTAATAAACGCTCATTTTTTATAGCTAACGATTGAAAATTAGAACAAGGTTTTTTGTAAGTAGTCTGCAGTATAACAAAAAATCAAAAAAATAATTTTTTATAAACATTTTAATGGGTTAATATTGAACGAAATTAGATATTTAAATAAAAAATTATGATGTTATTTATTTCGTTGTTATTCAAAAATATTTTCCGTGGATGCTTGAGACTTTTAAATTATACTATTTTATTTTTTACACTAAATTACATTTTCGAATGGCATATTCTTCGTAAAAATTATTTCAACCTACTGTATTATTAATAGCTAAATTAACTAAATCATAAAATACACTTAGTTATGTAAGCTGACAGACCGTCTTCCCTCAGAATCGTTTTTTATATGCAATGATTTATATCATCGAATACAAATTTGACACATTTATGAAGATTACCACTTGACACCTACTTTATAGCAGAGCAGTACCCACTTGCTGACTTTTTTTTAAATCGATTTTGACAACCTAAATTTGTACATTTTAGTTTTTATAAAATTTATCTTATCAAATCTTTTTTATAACTCTTTTTAGAATATAATTTTAAAATTCCACATTTATATTACTTCATATTTTATTGATACAAGTGCCCGATGTTAGTAACAAACTAATAACTATAATTTCCTATAAATAAAAAAAATGTCAGTCAAGTTTCTTCATTAAAAAAGTTATGTGTCAGTTCAATCATGACTCATTCACGAAGTTTCCAAAAAAAATAACAAATTTACGAATTTGCATGAGCACAATAATTTACAGTAGTCACTGTATAAACAATCAATACAACACATACTGATATAGTGTTGTATACATCATAAATTCATAATAATATTATTTTACGATGGTTAGATTTCCAACCGCGAATTATTGATACAATAATCAACAAATTGACTTAATATTTATATCTAAATTGTTCCAAATACATACCGAATTAATACGATATAAATCCTAGTTTTTACTATTTTACTTAACTGAAAACATACTAGTATCTAGTCACAAAACAAAATATAGGTAGCATAATTGAAAAGTTAATAAACGATTAGTTTTAAATATATTCAATAAAAAAAAAATAAGAATAATAACAATAATAATAATTTTACAAATAAAAAAATGTTGCTTTCCGTGTAGTTTTTTTTGTAAAACCTCAACTCTATAAAATCATTCGCTTTTCAAATCATGAAAAAGCACAGTGGATTTATAGATTTTTGCAAGCCCTATATAGAATTTACAAAGTATTCTCTTTTATAAATGGTATTAATTTGGTTTCTTTTAGAAATATATAGTTATTAGCTTGGTGGTTCTTTCTTCCGTGAAATGTTTTTTTTAACAAACAAATTATTGCACGTCCTTATTTTTGATTTGATTTGAAAATATGAACATTTAAGAGTTTACAAAAAGTGAATATACTGAATTTTAAAAAGAAAATCCAAATAGTAGGTCGATCGATCTCTATAGTGCAGTCAGCGAAACTAGAAGTGTGATCATCACACACCTAGTGGCCTTTTTCGTGAAAACCAAATTCAAATATGTTGGTTATTTGAGCAGCGGCGCGATCTTTTTTTCGAAATGAATATTTTTTATTATAGTGGATGCAGACATGCGTTGAAACTGTTACAGTTGTTTTATAAACAATTTTTATTACCTTTTGTAAATGTATAATATGTGTATTTTACGCAGGAAAGCATTCTACAAAACCCTAACGAAAAACGGTCATCTGGAGCGTGACAGCCAAATTTCTAGTTTCGCTAGCCGCACTATAGTAAACTATTCATATTACGAATCAATATATGTTTTCAGATTTACTATCACATTGCTAACATTATCGATACGTTGGGCAAAAAATGTATAGTTTAAGACAAAAAAAATTAACCGTCCATTACAGATTGGTGACATTTGCGTATGCGTGACCAACCAACTCTTTTGCACAACAGTAATGCTAATTGATAATAATCATTATTCATCACATATTACGTATACATTGACATGATATGCACGCTTATAATTAGAAAATTACATATATGGAACTCCTTAAAAACTGTCGGTATCAATTAATACACTCAATACTTTAATAGACCAATCGATTAAATCCTTAAAAAATATTATAGTTAAATTCAAGGCTGGATCAAATAACTCATATTTCAACTTATTATGTTAAGCCACTAAAGAAAAATATAAGTTAAAAGATACTTATATTTTTTTAACATGTAAAAAATACAAGTTTAATAAAAATAAACATATTGTTCTATTTAATTAAATGCACTTACATTTTAGATTCTGGGCGGAGCGAGAAATGTATTGGTTTTACAATGATGTGTTTTTTTCTTGTGTCTGTCATTACGTGTTAGGGCAGTAAAAATGCTCCGATTTTCTTGATCAGTATCTTTTCTAATAGGAAAGTGAATGTTGTTGGTACTTTAGGGGGTCAAAAGCTAAAAATTCACAAATGTTTTAAACGCGTCGTGAAAAACAAAAAAAGAATTAAGGAAAAACTGGAATTTTTTCCCAAACCAAATTTTTGATAAAATCTATTTTTATTTTTGGTATAATAAAAGAAATAATAGCCGTAGATACATGAAAATTTTACCGAATGTTTATATAAGAAATTTCTATAAACTCTAAATATTTCAAAAAAATGTTTGGCTTTTTTTAAAGCTATTTATAGACATAATCAATTCTCCAGTTTTTTATTTTTTTTATTGACAATAAAAAATTTTTCAGTCCGTCAAAAAACTTGAAGATTTAATACAAGGTTCTTCATAACTTGTAATTAAAAATTAAAAAAAAAATGAGCGTAAATATCTAATAGTTTTTATAAACGTCTAAAGTTAAAATTTTGACAAAATGCGTAAATATCATGAAATTTTGCATTTTTTTTGATTAGGAAATTCATAAAAAATCCAAAATATTCAGTTTTTATTACCAAGGATACAAATTTAAAAACAAAGTTTTCGTAAATATTTTATAATGTAACCAAAAAGTCGAAAAAATATATTAAAAAAATAATTTTTTATAAACATTTTATGTTCAAATTTGGACAAAATTAGATATTAAATTAAGAATAACAATGTTAGTTATTTCATTGTAATTTAAAAATATTATTCGTGGATGTTTGATACTTTTAAATTACATTATGATTTTTTATACACTCAATGACATTTTCAAATGCAATTTTTTCTGCAAAAATTAATCCAACCTACTATATTAGTAATAGTAAAATGAATTATTTTAATAGCAATAATATCTTAGAATACACTTAGTTATATAAGTTGACAGACCGTCTTCGCTCAGAATCGTTTTTCGTATACAATGATTTTATAACACTGAATTCAAATTTAGCAATTCCATGAAAGTGACCCAGTCGACACCTAATGTACAGTAGAGTAGTACCCACTTGCCGACCTTTTTTATTATTTTTATATTATTTTTTACTATTGGCTTTGAACATTTATATCAACATATCCTCATAGTAATGATATAAGTAATATAAAATTAGATTGTTGTAGATTAGAAGTTACAAAATGATTCTTACCAATTGTTTTTTATACACTTAGCGCATCCTCCACTTTGGATTAATGATCCAATTTATTCACAAAGTCTGGTTCTAACTCCCCTTTTTTAAAATTAAACTTCGTAGATTAACCAGTATAGGAACCGGCGGGAAAAAATATCGTTTTAAACAAGCGTCTTAAGCGAGATTCACTGTAATTATTGAAGAAATCAACCAATTTATTGAATGATAAGATTAGCCAATGCAGACACTATAATAATCGTATTTTAATTTTATCAAATTTGTGTTATTTATATTTTTATGAGTAACTTTTGTCTATTAGTTTGAATTACAATATCGATTGTTTTTTTTTTAATTTTGTATTTTGTTTTTCTTCGTTCTGTTGTGTTTTGTTAGATGGTTTTTTTTTTAAAGAATGCTTTTTAGTTATAAAATTATGATCTCATGACATTATGGATAGGTACACTATTATCGTGGATACATTTTTTCGGTATCACATAATGGTTAGTTAAATTAACTGATATAACTGAGTAAGTATAACTACTAATTAAGATAATACAATTATGCATGTTAGTACCAAATGATTGCAGTTTTAGGTTATTGAGGATAAATTAAATGTACATAGATTTAATATTTTTATACAATTATTATTTAATTTAAAATGAACTTATACATTATTTATAATTCAGTGTTATTTGAATTGATATGCTGTAGGCAGACTATTAATTATTGTACTCAATTAGATTTAAAAGGGCTAGAAATTAAACGTTTTATTTTATGTATATTTTTAGGTTTATAGTTTTATAGCATGGGTAACGTTTTTGCTTTTTGAAAATACAATAATACGTAGCCATTTTCTACACAAATAATATTAAAAATAGTTCCAAGGTAAATCTAAGAAAAACAGTATTTCATGAAATTTATTAAAATGTCAAGACTTATTTTGGGATATATTTTCCAATTTTTTTTTTTTAGTCAAAATATTAGTCATATAATCCTTATCTAGATAAGGTAAACTATAAGTATTATTTATCTGCATAAGTCTCAAAACTGAAGTTTCTTAATTTATAGACGAGTTTATATAATTATAGATTTTCATAATATTGTTTGTTCGAAAATAAATGTATTTGATTGTTATCTATATTTTTTTAATAAAATATTTGAATATTTAAAATATTAGTGATGTTATAAACAATTAAATATTTATTCACTCAAATATGATATTGATTTATTAGGTCGTGTATACAGCTCTACCTCGAGTGCAGAAAAAGAAATGCCAAATATTACGTTTTCTGAACAACATTTTAATGAAAATTCTAAAGCATATGATGCGAACGAATTTAGTTACAAAGCATATTATAGGGGTCAAATTAAATCGGGTGTGTAATGTTAAAATATCAATATTGTCAATGAACATTATTTGAATGAAACATATTAAATGAACATATTTTTAGAACATTTTGATGATTCAAATGACAAACTGAGTTTAAGTAATACGTCGCAAAGCACTGACACATATGAAACAAAATTAAATCAAGCATTTGAGGATGCCACCGCATCACCGAAGGATTACTCCATTGACAACTTGAAACTAGAGGGTGAGTTAAGAAGTATACAATTAAAGAAATGTAAGTTGTTCGTTAATACTGTATTAACGAATGTTAACTATTAATATTGTATTAACGTGTAATAAATAAATCAACGGGAGCTTTTTACTTTAATAATTATCAGTTTTGTTTTATTTAACCAAATGAGTTCGTTTTTTTGTGTATAGCATTGTCTAAATTATGTCATAACTCATAAGTGTGTTATGTTTATTAAATGCATTTCGATGATACTTAATAAAATTATAGAATTTGTTTATAACACTTGTAGGTCCATGCAAAATACTACTAGGGATACACAAACAAGCACTGTTTTTCGAAACCATAGCAGAACTTTCAGCAATGTTATGCTTAGATGATCTAAGTTACATGATACAGTAGAACCTCATTAATCTGGACTATATGGGGCTCTAGATTGTCCGAATTATTGAAAGTCCGGATTAAACAAAATAACCAAAAATCGTAAACTATAAATTTTTAAAAAAAAAATGTAATGGATATTAATTTATTATACAAGTTTCAAACTGATTATATGATAATTGTATTATAATCATTACACACTTACTATAGTACATATTAAGGCTCACCTTCATTATTCCCACTTGACACCGCTT